>PVJD01007464.1:0-84187 GCA_004026545.1 Mormoops blainvillei
AACTCTCCTGGGAGGCTGGGAGTTTCTCCTGCTGCTGCAACCCTACAGATTTTTACAGCCAGAGGTTTTGAGGCTCTCTTTTCCCTGCGCTGGAACCCTGGGTTGCGTGTTCTGTCTTGCTCCCTTGTTGTTCCTCCTGGTTTATCCGCACACAAATGCGGGTCTGCCAGCTGTTGTCTCTCCTTCCTGGTCCTCTAGCTGCTGCCTTGCTGCATCCCCTCCGCCCCGGCTGCCTTCCGATCTCCGTCCCTTGTACCAGCCTAGATGAATGTTTCTTCTTTAACTCCTTGGTTGTTGGATTTCCATACAGTTCAATTTTCCGGCAGTTCTGGTTATTTGTGTTTTAAAATCTGTTGTTGTCCTTCTTTTGGTTGCATGAGGAGGGAAAGTGTATCTACCTATGCCTCCATCTTGACCAGAAGTCCCCAGAATCTGCTATGTTTAAATGCATGAATTTGAAGGCCAGAAATACATAGGAAATTTTGTTGGTTGGATTACTATACTGGATTTATTCAATTTTATTTTACTTAACTGTGGTATAAACAGTTTCAATTAGCACACTGGCAGTAATAAAATCCTTTTTCAATATATTATAGCAATATTCTAAGCATGAATGCACTTTAGTAGGGACACAAATCATTAGTAATGAAGTGGTCCTTTGTCAGATTTCAAAAACCTAACTAAGCAGAATGAGCTTAACATGCATTTGCTTATCATGTGGTGACTCGAGACAAGTTGCACCATCAGGCAGGCTACAGATTTCAGAAATGAGTAGTTGCCACAAACTTTTCTGAATATAAAAATGTAAGTTATGTGGTGTGATTTTTTTTCTTTTCTAGTTATGAATTAAAACATTGACAATTTTATTTTTAGGAAGTGACACCTTAGCAGAATTATGGAAATTAAATATAGGTATTTTTAAGTTGATGTTCTTATTTATTAGATGAGAAAGTCAAAAGCTCATTCATGCAAGGTGCCGTAGCTTGTAAATGACACGAATGCACCTTGTGTCCAAATGTTGTGACTTATAGTGATTTATATAAAAGCAGATGTCCATGTACGGATTATTGGTTCCAGAAATATATGTTTCTGATGAACAAGTGGAATTTTATAAAATTATCTTTCTGGTTTTTGCCTACTTTATCCCTTCCTACAGAAACACCTGTACCCAGACCTCTGTCCCAGATGCATGTCAACTGAAGGCACCTAGGCATAATAACTGTGCTATGCTGCACTGAAGCAGAATTAATCATTAAATAAAATCTTCATGATATAAGGACTGTTCTCTTGCAGAGGGATAAGAATTATTACATGTTAATCTCATTGTAGAATATAAAGTACTTGTAATTAAATTTTCTTGAGTCAATAAAAAACCTTGGATTAAGTATTTCAAGAAGACAGTGTTGTTTATTTCAACATTATACACAGTCAATGGTTTAAACAAATGGATAGTAAAGTATAGAGAAATGGAGGTTCTGACACTAGCTATGAGGACCAGAAAATTAGCTCAGTGTTATTGTACTTAGGAACATGATATTGTTGTACCTGAAAATATTCTAAGTTGAGCATTGTGAAATGCTACAAGCTTATTTAAAAAGTTATTTGCTTAGCAATTCCTATAATTTGAAAATAAAGGTGTGCTTATTAGAGCCTGTATGCAAATCATTATGAAATCTGGATTATTTTGAATTAATGAGATTTTACCATACCAAGAAAGAATTTAAATCCTGTCTTTCATCACTCTATTTACTTACTTTAATCCTTTATTAGTTTTCCACTCACTCACCTAAAGAAGCAAATTTATGCTATAATTTTTTCCACCCTTGTAAACAGCAGATCTGTGCTAAAGATTTCCTCTCTAAACTCTGGACGGGTAAAATATGAATGAGGACCCATTCATTTCTGACTCCGCTAGCTACTGTCATTAATAGGGAGTTGTTTAAAGGAGGCAGGGACAGAAGTACAGGGGGGCACGCAGGGTTGATGTGGGGATGGTTAGTTTGATTTTGATATATTTATATCTTAGTCCTCCAAAAATCTTTCTTGCATTAAATAAAGTCACTTTAAATTAATCTTATTTTGAGATTTGAGAATGTCTATCTAACAAGGCAAATATAGGTATATTTCCCTGGGCCATGCAAAAGATGATAAATCAGTGAGGTTACAATATAATATATGCCACAACGCTGTAAAGGTTCAAATGACAGCCCGGCAATCTACAGGTATAAAATGAGTATAATGATGCCATTGGAATTGTTATGGATTAAATGAGATAATGCAGGAAAAGCAGTTAACATGCTGACTGGCACAGAGTAAGCCTCAAACAAACCTAACTATTAAGATTTTTTTCAATTGTTACTTAATTTTTGAGAACTGCTGGCTAAGATAATATTGCCCTTTGGAAATTAATCAAGGTACAAAAACGTATCAAATGAAAAAAGCCTCAAAATATAAAAACAGCAACCATGAATGAAGATGATACATATTTTTAATCCATTCCCATCCCCCAAGCCTCATTAAGTACTACAAAATAAGAATAAAATACAAAGAATCAAACTCTATATCAAAAGGGAAAAGAATTTATCAAAATCTAAACCCCTGATAATGAAGAATATCTACCCACCAGGGAAATTAGGGTAAAAGAAGCAGCTCCTTAAAACTAGAAAGATTATAGACTTAGCTAAAAGTAATGTTCAGCCTTGAAAAGCTCTTATAATGACCTTTGATTAGAGTGGGAAGATCTTGGACTGGCAAGACATTCCCTGATTGGGAAGTGTCCCTGGTTCTTTCCACCCAACTTTGCAGAACAGATGGGAGGTGGAGCAGGAAGAGGGGGAAGCACACTCACCAGTGATGCTTTTAATTACTACCATGACATCCACAAATTGAAGGAGATGAGAGAAAACAAAGCAGAAAGATGAAGGGGGAGCATAGCACTGAGACCTGAGATTTAACAGTTTTTATTGTCGGTCTGTGATGACTACTTCCTGAGGGAGTATATGAGACTAAATGTTGACTGGAACAGTGAAATAGTTCACACCCCCTGCTCTACACAACGCTGTAAAATGCTCCAACTAACACCTGGCTCACTCTCAACTGTAGGGTATAACTGAAAAGGAAGAGGCTTGAAGCCTAGGCCTACATATGAATAGAAGAGGAAGGGAACACAAGCAAAATCCAATGAATATCTAATGTATAGTTGAAAAGCACAAAAAGAAAAATTATTAATACTTTCAAGTAAATATACATATTTTCAATAGGAACGTTTTGCATGTCAAAATAAATTTTTATTTTACCCTCATCCTTAAAGGATAGTGTAGCTCTATATAGAATTATATCCTGAAAATATTTTAATTTCACACTTGAAAGATATTAATTTCTTTTAGTCTGGCCTGTGAGTATTACGGATGAAAGTCTGCTGAAAGCCTAATTGCCAGTAACATTTTTTTTTTTAAATCTTTAAGTCAAATTTGTCACTTTCAAGTTTTTCCTTTTGGCTTTAATGAACTGTGGCTCCATTACCTGGTGTCTAGGTGAGATTAGGTATGATCCTCCAAGTCATCTTCCTTTGGTACCGTTTTCAGTTTCTGCTTGTGAAAACCATGTTGCCCCATTTACTTTTCAATTTTCTCTTTCTGAAAAAAATACATTAAGTTGATGGTGGAACTTTTCTGTATCTCTTCTCTATGTTTTCATTCTGGGCCATTCTTTGGATCTCTTTTCCAGTTTACTAATTTTATTTTCAGCAGTATTAATGTGATACTTACTGCCCCACCGTGGCCTGTGCTACTTGTTTATAGATGCCTCATTGCCACTTTCATTGTTTTTTTTCTTGAAGCCTCTTCGCCTCATAATTTCAATCTCTCTCATTGAAAGTTTCAGGAATACTAACTTTTAAATCTCTTCAGATTATTTCATTCTCTAATATTTGGGGCGGAAGTACTCTCAAACGTTGCACCTGCTGATTCTTTTGTCTGCGTGGTTTGTAATTTTCTACACGGAGTTGATTCTCTATGATACCGTTGATTCTCTGTGATACCGTTTTCCATGAGAGTAGGTGAGCTGAGTTTTGGAGTCTTCCCTAAAGAGCAATTTTGTTTCTGTCTAAGTGAGACCTTACAATTTTAATCTACTTGATACCAATTTTTATATTAAATTCTCAGCTCAGGCTTCTTATAGATAAGGAATAATGTGTGGCTGGTCTTGTCATGGGGAATCATTTTTAGACACCGTATATATGTATTGTGCAGATAGTACACTAGACAAGAGAACCCCACTGAGGGGATGCTAGTGACAGAAATTCAGTCCTGTGTCAGTAACCAAGCCACATGTAGGTAGACAGTCACCCAGAGAAAGGTACTTTAAAAAAAAATAATAATTTGTACAAAGACTATTATGGGCTAGAATCAGCTATGTTCTGCATTCACCCATGAACCTAAGAAAATTTTCAGTTTCCTTATTGCTTCCCTGGGCTAGCAAATATTGTGTATTCTAACACAGTGAACAAGCTAAACAGCCCTTTGTGGAGGCCAGTTTTAAGCAGAAAGCTCAGTCCCAGCTTGTGACTTGCGCTGGCAAGATGTATCATTTCTTGCCCCTGCATGGACATTTCAGCTCTAGCATCCAGTTTTAAGGCCTCTGTGTGGACTGGGTACCCTGTGAGTCGTTTGTTATCAAAATACCACTGACTTCTCTGCCTTTGGGTTGCCTCTGGCACGTACGATTTTCAATTTCTTACAGTTTTTCTCTATTTATTTTGTTTATCCAAGATTTCTATTTGTTTGCAAAGGAAAAGCTGAAAAAGCAAAGGTTCAGTTTTCCCCACACCGTACTGGCTGCTCCTTCTCAGTCTCTTTCTAATTAATCATTAAATGTTGACATTGTTCTAACTTGGTCCTGATCTTTTGGTCTGGATTATTCTGTTGTTATGACTGTTTTTTTCTTTTTTTCCCTATGTGGACAAATGATAAGACTATTATCAACATTTTGGAAATGTTGATAATATTCTCTTAAAGGTGTGGCTATTCTCAGTGCCCACTTGTTTCCTGGAGAGAGGGCATGCCTTTCTCAGGGGAAGCATGGAACTGAGCTGCTGCATGTTTGGTGATTATCTTTGGCTTAATCATATCTCACTGAAGACATTATAATTTCTACTTTAAGTGTGTGTCAGCCGTTTTACTCTTTCATTCAGAATTCAGGGGTGGGCAAAAGTAGGCTTACAGTTTTTATATAGAAAAAAGGACATGCAGGTTATAACAAAAGAATAACTCTGTGTTTTGCATACACACTCTGTAAACCTACTTTTGTCCCACCCCATATTCAAAAAAGTGCTGCAACACAGTACATCATAGAGTATCAGTTCTTTACCCTCCGAGTTTGCGGGTGACTGAGAGCCTCAGCTGGCCACGCTGCCCAGCACGATGAGACAGCATCGGACTGCATGTCGCTAGCCTGGGGAAAGATCAACATTCAAAATTCAAAGTATGGCTTTTACTGAACGTGTATTGCTTTTGCACTGTCATAAAGTCAAAAGATTTTAAGTTGAAACATCGAAAGTGGAGACCCATCTGTATTTTCATTTTCTTAGGTGCAGTTTTTTGTACATCAATTAATCCCAGTAAAGCAGTTTAGATTTTTTTTTTAAACCTACTATTCTGAGAAATAGTTATGTTAATTGGTGGTTTCTCTTAACTAAGTCTGGGTTCATCTTCTTAAGATATGCAGATTTGCAGTGTGTAGAACACCAGAGAGAAAAGAGGGGAAGGACTGAAAAATACTATTCTGAGAAATAGTTAAGTTGTGGTGGTTGTACGTACAGTTAAATGGCGTGGTCGTGTGCAGAGTTAATCATGAACTTTTTCAGAAACTATCAAACTGTTTTCAAGATTATGCCATTTTATGTTCCCACCAGAAGTGTATGAGAGTTCCAGTTGCTACACATCTTTACCAACAATTGGTGTGGAAAGTGCTTTTAATTTTATATACAGGTGGAGCAAAAATAGGTTTATAGTTGTGAGTATGCAAAACACAGAGTTTATTCTTGTATTATCCTGTATTAATTATTGTATTACTTTCCATACGAGCAACTGTAAACCTACTTTCGCTCCACCCTGTACTGTGTTTTGTGTTTTTGCATTTTGTCATGTTTAGAAAACACCTATCTGTGCCTCCTGCTTCTGGTAAGAAGAAGAAGGAACATACTCTAGAGAAGAAATTCAAGATAATTGGCTAACTGTAGGCTAGTAAAAGTGATCTGAGTGTGTTTAAGTTAGGCTAAACTAAGCTACAATATTTGGTAGATTAAACGTATTAAATGCATTTTTTACTTATGATATTTTTGAATTTATAGTGGGTTTAGAGGAACAAACCCCTTCAGAAGCCGAGGAACCTCTGTATAAACAAGCATAGACCCATACTCGTCTTCATAGCAGTTCTGTTTGTAACAGCTAACTAGGTTAAAAAAAAGTCTAATTGAATTAAGAGACAAATGGTTTAAAAAATTGTGTATGCTTTTGCCATGGAATACCATGCAATAATAAAACACTGACTTATGTGAAAATATTTGTGAATCTGAAAATAATTAAGCTGAATTAAAAAACATAAAAAGAGTACATAGTAGACAATTTTACTTACATAAAACCGCAAAATGCAACTTGATCTGCAGTGACAGAGGATCAGCAGTTGCCTAGGAAGGGACTGTAATGAGGCATCAAGAAACTTGAGCATGATAAATATGTTCCTGTTCTTTATTACGGTGATGCATCCATAGATGTATACATCAAAATTTATCAAATTTTATACTTTATATGTGTGCAGTTTTTTTTTGTATCAATTAATCCCAGCAAAGCAGGTAATTTTTTTTAAATTTAGTAATCTGGGAAATAGTTATGTTAATTGGTGGTTTCTCTTAACTAAATCATCTTCTTAAGGTATACAGATTTGCAGTGTATAGAACACCAGAGGGAAGAGGGGAAGAACTGAAAAATGCAAACTTAAGTTGCAGTGGTAATTAAATTTTAACCGGAGAACTGAAAACAACAGAAGGTAAATAGTCTATGCTGACATATGAAAATTTTTTATGAATATCATGATGGAAATTTAGAAAAGTACTACGACTCTCCGAAGACTTTGCATCTCTGCCGAAGGCCCTTATGAAAACTCTCGAGTAAATTTGGGTAAAATAAATCTAGTGAGGGGAATAAATGAAATGGTATCTCATTGTTCTTTTCAGCTACATGGTTCTCACTGTCCACTCTCATTGAATCATTGGAAACTGCTGTACACTGAACAGAGACGAAGCCATATTCATTTGAGAGGAAGCCAAGGCAGGCAGTGATAAAGGAATGAAAAGGATATACATATGACATTTAACTATTTTCTTTCTGAATAAAATTTTTGTTAAAAAAAAAAGGACTTGGTGGATATCCACATCCCTATATTTTCAGGGCAGACTTCATCTCTAAAGTGTAGAGGCTAAGGGATTCTTTTAGTCTCAGAATCTGAAACAAGTAATTTTTTTTTTTTTGAGCACATGGAAAGTTGACATTTAAAAAAAGAGTACCTCAAGAAATCTTGAAATATATGCTCATATGTCATTTGTCTTTTCCAAAGATAGAACAACAGTGAAACTACATCATGAAGACTGCATATTATGCACAAAGAACACTTTCCTGGCCCTCAGGATTATTATCTTATGAAATGTATTCCTGAGGATAGTTGGGATAGAATTTTATTTGTCTGAGCATTTTCAGTGGAGTATATTCAGAAGGTTTGTTGAGAGAATTATTCCTCCTCCATTATGTGAAAATCAGTCAAAATATGAAAAAATATATTCATATTTATAATTTATGTTGTGACATTTTTCTGCTTTTCTTTAAGGACAAAATTGTATAGATGAGGTCAAGAACAAGAGTTCCAAAATATGTCTATATGTATTTCTTTTCATTGATTTATTCTAAAATGTAGTGAAGCTTTTAAATCTATCCATTCAGAATTATATTTACCTCAAGAAAGTTCTCATGTCATATCTTTGATTAGTTTGTATTTTATTCAGTTGCGTCCTTTCCTTAATAACATAATGGGCCATATTTTTATTCTCCTTTAGCATTCTTTTCCAGTGGTTCTTTGATCATTTTTATTTTTAATAATCTTTTTCTTTACATCTCAGAAGAAATATCTCTGTATCATTTTCATTATTTTTCATCATTTATTTTTAAAAATATCATGTCTCCAAAGATGACTTTTAATTTTATTATTGGATTTTTAGATGTTTATTTAATTTTTAAATTTAAAAATTTCTGTTAAATATGTTGCAGGTTAAAAAATGATGATGCTTAGTGTAACAAATACAACAGGGCTATACAAGCAATTATCTACTTATCTATCTATATTCCACCCCAAGATGTAAGCAATGCTAAATCTCTTACTCATGTAAACACAAACAAGATATATACAGAAATATATAGGTATATTTATAAGTAGTGATTTAACATTTTTTTCAAATGGCAATAGGTATAATTCATGCACATATTTCTATGATAGCTCTCTTGTTCTCTCTCTTTTTTAACTTTTAACTTTTAAAAGTGCAAAATCAAAAAAACTTACAATAATAACACATTAAATATTTATATGCCTTTTACCTAGACTGCAAATTGTTAACATTATTATTTTTGTGAACCAGCTGATTTATCTGGCAGGTATCATATTCTTTCATCTCTAAAAATTAGAACAAGGGGGCAATTAAAAGAGCCTATGAAAGAAATATATGATTGTTATTTTTACTTTGTGTTAGGTCAGAATTTAGTGAATCAAATATAATTTAATATTGATAAAATATTACCTAATATAATCCATATTTAAATTTTCACTAATGTCCTCATAGATAATTCATAGTTTGTTGTTATTTTTCTTTTCTGCCTCAGGATTCAATCCAGGACCATGAATTACATTTATTTTTAATGTCTCTTAAGACTTCCTTCATCTGAAATAATTTCTTTGCTTTTTATTGGCTTAATATTTTTAAGAAAACAGGGCAAATGTTTTTTAAAATATTCTGCAATTTCTATTTGATTATTTTATCAGGATTAGATGATTTTATCTGCATTTTTGGTAGGAATACCACAAAAATGACATTGTGTCCTTTTCAGGGCATCAGATCACCCTCATTTTTTCCCACTTTTGGTCATGAAGGTATCGATTGCTTGATTAATGTGGTGTCCACCAAATTGGCAATGCTATAAAGGCACTTTTTGCCTTTTTAATTAAATTTACCCTATGAGACTACGGAACTATCCTTTAACCCAGTGGTTTTGACATCCATTGTCTGAATCAGTTTTTGCTATGGAGATAGTTTTCTTTCCATCTTTTATGTGCTTATTTCCCTTCCATGAACTTCTCCTGAAGCAAAGCCTTCCCGAGACTGAAACCTCTGGTCTCTTATAAGACCTCTCTCACCTTTCTTTTGATTCCTCCATGTCTTAGATGTGGTCTCAATATTTCCCTCCTCCATCTGTCTGTCTGTCTCTCATTCCCTCTCTCTCTCTCTCTCTCCGAGCGACTTTTGTCTGCATTCCCCTACTGCCTTCTCCTCTTCTCAGCTCAGTTTCTGCTTGCTAGTTCATTCTGACGTGGGCTCCAGAGCTGGCTGTGGGTTTGAGATATGCCTTTCATCACTTGCATGTAAACTAGATCTTGTAGCATCTTGTTTCCTACTCAAGTTGTAGGTCTGAGGCCTGAGCAGTTTTCTTTTCAGTTCTTTGTCATCTGGAGAAGGATGTATGGAAATATGCCATTTGAGGTAACTGCCATTTACCTACTAGAAGTGGCAAGTTCCTTTTGGCCACAATGTAAAATAACCAAGGATAATGTAAAACATCTTAAATGAGATGTCTTAGTTGAGGACATGAAATACTTCCTGAGGGTATAAAAGGATTTGAAAATATTTTTCCAGGGAGACAGATGAGGAGAGAGAGAGATGGGGGTGCGGGAGCCACACATGGAAATAAAAATAAATTAGGGACAAACAAAAATAGAAGATATGAAACGATTTTTGAGAGATAAAGTAACAGAGAAAAACTGAGCAAAACAGAAAAAGAGAAGCAGAGACAAAGTTATTGAGATAAACAAAAGATCAGAGGAAAATAAAAAGATCATATAGAGAAAATATTATTTTTATTATACTTTCTATCTGACTACTTTAACCACTTAATTTGGCAAAATACATTACCAAAAATATCTGTTGCTTCTATAGTTCCCAGATGAAGTTTGTATTCATATTTTTAGTAGCCTTCTTAACACTGCAGATCTTTGATACATTGTATAAAGATCCAGAATTTAAAATTATTGGTGAATGTGAGTATACAGAGAAAAAATATTATGCCAAATAGTTAACATTAACACGCTGCTGGAAATTTGGACAGGACAGGAAAAAAAAACAAATTCTTAGTCTGAGTCCGAGGTGTTTCCAATGGCTATATAAAACTAAAAAAAAAATTATCTTTAGCCAATATATGGAATTTTAGGGTCTTCTTAAGAGGAGCATTGAGAGTTCACAGATCTTAACTCACCTCCATGCTCCCACACTTCATGAATTTCTGTATATATTAAACAATGTTTTATCCAATGCACAGAATCTGACTTATTTAAATAGTTCAATGACATAACAATATTAAGGGTGTGAGTCAATGCTTTTATCTCAAAATCTTTTATAATAAATGAACTGTGGCAATCAAGTTTCCAAATTCCCTTAAGCATAAAATGTAAAGTTTGATTATTTTAATCTAAGCAATACATTTAGGCTTTTAAAAAATTTTTACAATAGTAAAACAGTATCAAAATGGCCCAGTATAACAATTCACTTAATTTTTCATGTGAAAAATACATTTAATATCTCTTATGAAAAGCAGCTCTATTAAATTGAATGGCCTTGCTCTTATTTTCAAATGTCTAAGGTTCTTACAATGAATTTCTAAAAATATTCCCATGCTACTGAATTGCTAGTACATTAAGGGAACATCTCATTTACCATTTCACAGATAAATATACACATAAACCATGTTTTATTTAAGGCACTTAGCTAGACTGTGAAATGTAGTTAAATGAGAAATATTTAATAACCCAATTTCAAAAGGTCAGCTTCCTATTTTAATTCCTTAGAATACATAAATTCTTGGCATTGCCAGTATTTAGTGAAAACTTTATTGAGTACTATGAATAAATTAATTAATGATTTTGTTACACATTAAAACATCAATTGTCTCTCATGCAAACCCTGAAATTGGAGGCTTTGTAATGTTAAAAACCTCAAAGATTTTAATACTTGTTGAAATCATCTCTTTCCTGGCATCTCTGTTTTTAGTCCCTCCACAGTTCAAACCATTCTCCACATTTCTGTAAGTTATATCATTAATTTAACTTACAGATCACTTTGGTGATTAAACTCCAAAACAAACAAATAAACAATCTTAACATCCAGGAACTGGACTGATGCCCACAGTGAGGTCACCTGTTTTTCTAGCTGGACATAAACAATCTCAGACAATGTAAACATCAGACAGGGTTGCTCTAAGACCATCATAAAGTAATATAAAACCAGGTCACTGCACAAGCCACAAAAAGCACATAGTCCCTGTCCCAGCTAAATTGAATGACTGCTTCTTCTTTACCAAGGACGGCTTTGCCCTGGCTCTAGTCTACTTTCCTCATAATAATACTTATTGGAATACCCAATCACAGACTTGCTCCCTCTTTTAGACAGCATCCAATCTAGAGTGAACATCTACTTCCATAGAGCCCCGAAATTGCCTAACCAACTACCAATCTTAGTTTAGGCTTTTCCTAACTCCTCTGACTGAGATGACCATGGTTCCCCATGGTTAAGTGTTCCCCCACCCCCACTGCAACAGAAAACCCTGCTTGTCAACTATATGCGTATTACTGATTGTCCTTGACTGTAGGGCATCAACACTCCTTCAGTGATTGCTGTTGTCCGCCTGAGTCCAGCTAGTCCTTTGAATATGGCTTGCAAGATTCTGCATAACCTTGTCTCCTCCTACTAGGCAAGCTCATTTGCTGCTACTTTCCTCCGTGGGTAAACAGCTCCCCAATCAGCTTTCCATTCCCCAAATCCTCCATGCTCAATACTGAAAACAACTAAGTAACAAGAAGGAATGAAGACTGTGCAAGAGAAAAGAGAGGCAAAGAGGATAAATAGGAATCCAGGTTTCCCATGCAGTCTCACTTGAAACGGGACAAAAAGATTTTATAGAACACGGCTTCAGCATTATTTTTTTCATAACAGAATCTCAGGATATCAAGTCAGAGCATCTTACAATGCTTGTCTATCCCTTGCATAAAGCTCTTACCAATCTTATGTGGAAAATAATATTATCCTACCAGTTAGCTACAGAGTACGAGGGCTGTGCTCCATCTAGATCAATAAAATCAGGGGCTCTATGTTTCAAAATTCCCCAGGTAATTTCAATGTGCAATGGAGATTAAGAAACACTACTCTAAAAAGAACAAAGAGAGTAATAAAGAGAATATTCAGCTTAATGGTTGCTTCTGTCAGGGGCTATTAGAAGGCTTTAAGTAGCTTGGCAATATTTTACTGTAAAGGCGGGCAATGATGTGTTAGGTTTCATTAGTCTTACTATTATAATTGTCATGATTGTGCTTTATACATATATATATATTTTGAATGGTACAGTGCTTTAAAAGTAATTTATAAAACTAAAAGAAAACAAATGTATCTTTTATTTTCAATAATTTAAGAGTTGTCTCAGCCATCTTTGATAACATATATAATCACTTAGATGTCTCTATCATGACGTATGCCCTGGATAAACAGCAAAGTTCTCAAAGAAGTCCTTGGCCTAACACTAAATTAGTGCCTTTTAAAAATAATTTATTCATTAGAGATAAATAAAAATAAATTCCCATAATGAATATTGTGCTCTTAAAAATTTCTTTTTGCAATAAGCTACATCTCCTTGCCTCTGGAGATGACTAGAAACTTAGCATTTCAGGAATTCAGAAATCCGGCTGCTGCTGAGTGGCTCTGGTTACGTAATGCTGGCAAAAGGCCCATTTCTCTCGCTTCAGGAGACCCTGCGAAGGAATTTTTGGGGTTTTGCTCTTTTTTTCTGCCCAGCAGGAATACTGTTTCCATGGCTCTTCTTGGGCTGTCTGGAAAAGTCCTGCTAAAAATTTGTAGACAAACTGGATGTTCCCCTGTTGGGAATATGGAGTCCTTTTTTATATCTCACAGAAAATATATACCATCAAAATGACATATCAGGGAACTGTTTGAGGGATTTGCTGACTCCTTCCAGACTTTGTAAGTAATTGAGATAAATCTAGTGACACTGGAGTGGTTATACTTGTTTTAAGAGTGATGCCAGGGAGAATTGCTCCTAAAGCAGAAGTTACATGTAAGCTGCCAGATATTGCCAATTGTAGTAGGCATTTTAAAGATTATATATAATTACTACGAGGATGGAATTGCAGTTCTTTTGTGGGGTTTTTTTTTTTTCAGTTTTTTTTTTAACGGAAAATAATAATAAGGAGAGAAAGACAGCAGCAAGTATATGAAGGAGGACAGAATGCTATGATTGTTATTCCAGGGTTGAATTGATTGATCTGAATCAGTGGGTGCATGGGAATGGAGCTAGATATCAAGGAAGATAAGGTTCCAAGAGAGAAAATGCCGATCTACATTCAAGGGCCTGCAGCTGCTTGTGTTCCAGCAAAAACATTCACACAGCCTCTCAACAGTTACAGAAATAAAAATGTCTGAAGAGAATACATTTCTAATAATACTTTAGGAATATTTTCTCATGAGAATTATAATAGCGTTGTTGTCTGAATCTCAGTCTGAGGGAGTACCACTAAGTAGTACGGGGTCTTCACAGGGCAGTGAATTTGGCTTATCGCCTCTGTTTGTAAATAAAGTTTTATTGGAACACAGACATGGCCATTTGTTCACGTAATGTCTATTCCTGCTTTCATGCTGCAACAGAGAACTCGATGGCCCTTTGCAGAAAATAGTTACCGATCTTTAAAGAAGTAGATCACAGTAAAGATTTGATTTGAATTCTGGCAGCATTACATATAACTATAACTTTGAACAAATTGCTTATCACTCTGTGCATTCGTTTCCTCCTCTTAAATATTCCTAAGGCATATAGAGTAGCAATTAGTATGCAGTAAAATATATATCTTTGATCTTATTATGGTTGTTAAAGGTTGGGTAATGTAACAAAATAGTCATTTTCTTTATACAAGTTTATTTGTTTATATATCATCCTTATTTTTCTTTCAGATTTTCTGGAAATGTCTGTTTTTGCAAAAACAACAGTTTTCCATTCCTAGACAGTCCATTTAAGTTATGGGTTCAGCAGATCTAACTTTCCAGAGAGTCATATATCTTAGATCACATTTTATTAATCTCACCCTTCTCTTAACAAATATAGTCTTATGCTTTTTAGCTAATGAGATTCTTCCTTTTGTAAGATTAAGTGATCAGTGAAAATTTATCACTTCACTTTCTTCACTTTATCATTTCACAAAGGCCTAAATGAATCTTTCTTAATATTTCCCATCGATGTTATATTTTTACTTTATTAGAAAATAAAGAAGAGCATTCATGTACCAGGTATCATGGTGTTTGCTCTTTAGGTCATTTTTTCAACTTATCCCTCACTACACAGAGAAGACATATCCTGTTATGAGTTTTGCTGTTTAGATAGGACCTACTCAGGTTTCTGAAGTTAATGGAGCAGGACTATCAATACACTCCTTTCAACTGGGCCCAATCTCCGTGGCCCTCCTTGCTGATAAAGAAATGACACCTAAAATGACACAGTATATGACAAGATTTTAACACTGGCAGGGGACTGTGTGAGTGTTTAATGAGCCATTTCACTTTGCTATGTGTTTTACCCTTTGCTCTGTGATGTTAGGTCAGTGGGCAAATTGGAACTCACGTCTACAGCTACCAAACCCATTTCTGATAAGAGTGTGGGTTTTTGTCTCCGTGTCCTTACTGTGGAAAGCATTTCCCATGTCACTTTTCAGGGGACTATACACTGTTCTCTCAGGTGAACATGGCCTTATATTAATGGTTAGTTGACCCATTACTGAGATTTTAGCACCAAATTACTTTCATTTTGCAAGCTTACCTTGACCCAAAATCCCCATTATGCCTCATACCCCTCAGCTCTGGTGTAAATAGTTTGTGATTTTCATATGGCAACTATGTAATAGTATTAACAAAGATTTGATCCATTGATCTCTATCTTCTGGTCTACAGTTATAATAATTTGAATAGATAATAATTAAAAGGAAGTGATCTCAGAATTTGAAACCTGTTGAAGTTGTAACCACAAAACAAATCAAATCATCTGAACCAATGTCAGGGTCTAATCATGATGCTTGTTATTTTCCCATGTCATTTACACACAGACGCACATACACAAAGCAGCAGTCTACAGCCCCTCCACATCTCTTTCCTATTTCAGTACCCTCGTAGGTATGATATATTCCAGGCTGAGGAACTATGACTTTATGAGTAATACTTTCATAGTTTCTTAATTATTTTAATTAAGACCAATGTTTCCACAAATGCTCAAAACATATTTGATAGCAATTGTTCTAAAATTAAAAATAAATGTAAAGTGGGGAATAACACATTTAATCTATTAATCCAGGAAAAAGTTAACAGTATGAATTTATTACAACCTTCTTTTGAACTTTTAGTAAATCTTATTTTCTACATACTTTCCATGTTTTTTTTTTGTACTCATATGTTTTGTTGCTACTATGAAAAGAAATATGAGATTTCAACTACGTAAGAAAGTTATTCACCCTTGCTTTATTTGTTCTAGGAACATTATCCTTCTCTCATTAAGTGCATCTCATCGGTTTTCTTATGTTATCTAGACATGTAAACATATTAACAGACATAATGATAATTTTCTCTTTATTTCTGATAATTTATTTCTTATTTCTGTTTTATATGTTATGCTGATATGAATAAACAGAGAAAATTTAAGTAAAAATGATTACATTTATGTACTTCACATTTGTAATTGTGTCAGTTTCACATTTTATCATTGTGCACACTTATTGGATTGAGTTGCCTTCTTTCATTGTGCAAAAGAAAAATTATTTTATTGCAAATTATATTGGATTTTCATCAGTAATAGCTGCTAATTTAATGGAATCATTTTTAAGTTTTCTAAATGTCTGTGATTATAGGCTTAAATTCATATTTGATCAATAATTATATAGGAATTTTTAAATAAATACTTAGTTTGTTTCTTGTTGTTTCAGCCGGTACTAGATGATCATTAGCAATTGTAACTGTTATTTTACAGCTTTAGCAAGATTTTCTTTTCAGTTTATTTTATAGTTATTTTTGATAAATGCTCCTTTACCTGTTAAATTATGATTGATTTGCTAAATTTTACTATAATAATTTTGTTTTTGACCTTTGTGTCTTATATTTTGACAAACGTATTTCAAGTTCGTTTTAACCAAACATTAATTTTTTTTATTTGGTGAATGAAAGTTCATGACTGATATGTTCACATTATGAATCTTACACATTATGAGTAGGAAATAGTCCGGGGAATTTTTTCCTATTTAATGCTTTTTATATAAAATAATTATTGACAGTCACATTTGTTTTGTTTTATTTGCTACTATTTGCCAGATAAACTTTCCTTCTAATTCATATTTAACATAAATTGTGTTAATTGGTGGGCATCTGTTTCCATGGCAGTGATTAAGGAATTCAAGTTTCAGCTGTCTTGCCTCATGGCCAACACCGTATGACTGCCATGTTTCCCTTTGGTCTAATGTCCAGCCGGCCTGAGAGGAAAGGGGAAAACTCTCACCCTAATTTAAAAATAGATTTCAGTTGTTCCCAAGTGCTTATTTTTAAGGTTTTCTTTTCTTTTCTTTTCTTTTCTTTTCTTTTCTTTTCTTTTCTTTTCTTTTCTTTTCTTTTCTTTTCTTTTTAACAACATTCCTAATCAATTAACAGATGTAAGAAGTACAAATATTGTACTTTTTTTTCTAGTGATTCATGGGCCCTAGCCAATCCTATTGCTTCTTTCTTTAGTTAGTTATTTTTACGCTATTTTTTTATTCCCACCACCTTCTCATTTGGCAATGATCAACTTGATCACTTTGTTATGTATATCTATGAGTATGTTTCTGTATTGTCTTGCATATTTACTTTTTTTTTTGTTTTACTTTCCACTTATAAATGAGATCATATGGTATTTGTCTTTCTATGCCTGACTTACTCACTTATTATAATACCAGTACCCTCTTGGTTTGTCCTTACTGTCACGAATGGCAAGACTTCATTCTTTTTGATTGCAAAATAACATTCTGTCATCCATATATACATCTCACATCTTTATTCATCCATCTATTGATGGATAGAGTGGTTGCTATCTTATCCTGGCTAATACTAGCAATGCTGCAATGAATATAGGGATGTGTATCTTTTCAGATTAGTGGGTTTTTTTTCATTCTTCAGATAAATACCAAGTAATGGAATTGGTGTATCATATTGCCTGAAAACACCATACAAGAAATTTTGGGGGTGCTTAAGAATTAGCAACATCTAATCTGGAAAATGGATAAAACATTAATATTATCTAATCTGAAAAGTAGATGAAAGACTCTACTGGAGTCTATTATAGTTTTCTAAATCCTGAATTGTAATGTGATCTCTTTCATTAGTGGAGTAGAGGAAAAAGCGAATCGACAACAAATAAAAAGACAGAAACAAACTTTCCTTAGAATGCTTGAGAAAAAATATAAATTCCATGTCTCTTTAATTAAAAGTTTAATCATAAAGGAATAAAAGATAAATTCATTGTATAAAAAATATTAAGCTCCTTTTCCCTAAATGAAAATTTCATTCATTTAACAGCAAATATTGCAGAAAGCACCCGGTAAAGCTTTGCAGTAACGGGAGCTCAGTATCAATGAAAGTGTGGTATACAGAACAATGGGTCTGTCTGGAGCACCAACTCTGGGGTACACAGACTGTCCTAAGCCGAAGAGTTTTCTCATGAAGCATCTGAAATATTCATAGTTCCCACACTAGAATAAATTTATTGCTGCTATAAGATATATAAAAGGTTGATAAACTGCTTTCCTGGCCTTGCAGAACTTTGTTGGGATATTAAGAGACTTTGATACATAGAGGAATGTGGGCATGCTTTGTGATTCTTTGGCTGCAGTGCCGGGCATGCACTGCCAGGTGCTCGGAAAACAAGGGATATCTGCAGAGAAGGTGGCGTGTGTGAATGAGCAGTACTGTTGCTGGTAGACGCGGCAAGTGAAAACTCCAGGGATCTGAATGTTGAACAACCCTATTTAAACCCACACAAAACTAAACTTTTTGACACATCTGTAGTTCTCTGTGGTTTGGGTATTTGGTTTCCTACTGTCTTTCTGCTTTCCTCACTGGTAACAGAGCATTTGACCCTGTGCACCTTGTTTACATAGCCTTGCCTCGTGCAGCACATTGGGGCTCTAATGAGTGACAGAAATAGCTAGGAGGGACTGCATTTGTGAAAAGTGAAGCCAAGCAGAGTCTTAATAATGTGTGGGCTGAGTCCCATTAGCTCCACAAAATATCCTTGAAATATAAAGACTGAATAACAAACTGGAGGGTAGAAAGTGGGAAATATTGAAATGAAGGAAGCATTGGGAACATAAATTGCTGAAATCCATTTTTATTTTATTTTCCAGAAGGCCTCTTTTCAAACCCAAAGCATTACTACCCAATTTATAGAAAAGAGTTTAAATTGTATTGTTTATTCTTTAATATTTAACATATCTTCCATCTGTTTTATTCAAAGAATGAGCTCAAGATTAAAAGTATACTGGCTGCAAAAATACAATTAGATTCACAAAACTGATAAGACACAATTTTAACTTTTCTAATCCATTCCAATGTGTCATTTATCATGTATTGATTAGATCAGATTATTCAGTGCTTTCTCATTTAAACCTATCCTATCTTACTGACAGTAGAACGTTCTACCCAGAAATAAATGTTTCTTGTTTTTAAGGGAGGTGATTAGGGGCATTCACAAAGAAAGAAAAGAGCATCTCTTTCAAATGAGCTCAGTGAAATCAGAAGGAAATAGATCAAATTCCTTTCTTGCTTGCTTGCTTTCAGTTTAGCAAAGATTACCCTTCCACTGTGTAGGCTCTGCCAATAAATACATTGCATGTTCTGACTATTTACCAAATAGCTAGCACAGTGAATGCCTTGCTTACCTGTGAATGCCAGAGAAAGCAACACCAGTGCGTTGAATTTCTCTCCATTCTCATACCATTAGCAGGCGGATTCTCAGTGTATGACTAGAAGAATAACATCTGTTCTCCCCATCTGGTGTCTGTAGCAAGGGTGCGTGCATTTATGCTTGCCAAGCCAGTAGTGGACCAATTACTGGCCTTTTCAAAAAGTCATCTATAACCCTATTTAGACCAACTATCTTGAAACATTCCTTCTGAAGTTCTGGAGGTTGATGTGTTTGGCTTTTGTCTAGCAAGTTTAATATTTACAGACACGATACCTCTATACATTTTCAAGTTTAGGATATTGGATGGGTAGGGAAGGAGAAATCATTTTTTCTCTACATTTCTAGGTTCTTGGATGAGAAGCCTGTGTAATTAAAATACATAAATAAATAAATAAATAAATTAAATAAAACAGATTAACGGGAGAAAAGCAAACAGAAGTTTAATAAAGCATATACCCCTGGTACACATGGGAGATACCCAGGAAAACCACCGAGTAACTTCCTGAAATGGCTCAAACCATCACTTAAAATAACACCCTCAGCTAAAGGCAGAAGAGGTAGCAGGATCGAGATATAGGAGGTTATCAGGCCAAGCACAGCAAACAAGGGTGTGGTGGTTATATAAGGTTAAGTCCTAGCTTAACCATCAGTTTCCAGAGATTGAGTCATCCTTCTCTTCCTGATACAAAGAGACACTCTTACAAATGGAGATTTTCCTCATGAATGTAAATGTATGTTACAAAAGGGTAACTTCTACTTGGTTTTCAGAGCTTCTCCCTTTAAAAATAAAATATAACCAGCTCAAATAATCCTTATGCCAAAGAGGTATGTTTGGGGGTAGCATATTCTGCTCCTCTTGAGATAGAAATTTTCAATAATTTTGAAGGCTATATTCCTTTACCTTATCCTAGAAATAATGTATACACTTGCTATCATATCACTTAAATTCTCCAATCATTCCACATGTGAAACACAGATTTTAAAAGGTTATTAGTTATTAAACCTATGTGTAAATTTATTCATCAAATTTAGTCTGGTATGGAAGGTTTTGTGAGCAAACTCACATGTGTATTGTTGCCTCAATTTCTTGTTTTTGATACAAATTATAATCTCTGTTTTATTACCTCATATTTATAAGGGTTGGCTTTAAAGGTAATTAGGGTTCTAGAAATCAGACACTTGAGTTTTTATAATATGCTAGGTAGTTTTCATTTGCCTCTCCCAATTTTTCTTCCACTCTCTACCCTGTTCTGTTCTCCAGGGCACTGACTTGTGTGGAGCACATCAGTGCCCCCTTGTACTCTCGCTTTAAGTCATGCGATACCAGTGGGCGGCACCAGAAATAGATCAGATGGTGAAGGGAAAACAAGGCTCACTAAGTCCTTCTATTGAAGTACAGAACATTTTTTTAGTTAGCCCTCTCTGTGCAAGACACTTTCATTAACCAAGACCTCTCTGTCTTAGTTTTTGGGTTGCTGATCATTCACTATTATAGCAACTGCTGAAAAGCGATGGTGTTCTGCATGTGGTAGCCCCCCTTATCCATGGTTTTGCTTTCCACAGGTTTAGTTTCCCGTGGTCAACTGCAGTCTGAATGTAGTAAATAGAAAATATCAGAAATAAATAATTCATAAGCTTTTAATTGAGTTCTAGTCTGTATAGTGTGATGAAATGCCATGCTATCCTGTCTGGGATGTGCCTCATCCTTTTTGTTCAGTGTATCCACACTGGATATGTTACTTGCCTTTTAGTTACTTAGTAGTTTCTTGGTTATCAGATTGACTGTCATAGTAATAATCCCAGTGCTGTGTTCAAGTCACCCTTATTTTACTTGGTAATAGCCTCAAAACACAAAAGTAGTGATGCTGGCAAATAAGATATGCTAAAGAGAAGTAATAAAGTGCACATATGCATAGGAAAAAACACAGTAATATAGGGTTCGGTACTATCCTTGGCTTTAGGCATCCACTGGGGGTCTTGGAATGTATCCTCCACAGGTTAAGGGGGGCACTACTGTATAACTTTTAGAATTGAACTTAAAATGAAATTTTTTGTTTGAGTGGTTTTATTGTAAAGCCTTTGTTTTTGGAGTAAATTGAAAAGTAGTAGTTAAAAAATTAACAGTGGTAGTACCTTTAGAATCAGTATTTGCAAATCAAAAGTAACTATACAGAATAGAATGCTCTCATTTGTACATCATACATTAAGTTCTTTTGTTATCAACCACAATACTCAATGGTCAAATCTTTTGTTGGCCTCAGAGGTTATCTGGTATTATTCTTGCTAAAGTCACCTTTTAACTGCCCAAAGCGTTAGAGATTTTTTAGCATTTTCATTACTTAATTGTAATGTGTTATTTTGACTGCTTTTCTTTTCTTCTAGAAATGCCCTTCTCTCTTGTTTTCTGTAACTGAGTTGTAAAGTCACAGAACCTGCTCTCAAAGTATTTACAATTTCATTCAATCAATAAATTATAGACTTAAGGAAAATTTCATATACGAGGCCTGTCCAGAATGTATCCAGCCATGTACTATGAAGAAGAGACATTTATTGCAAAAGATATAAGATACAAAACATTGTACTTAGCACAATGACGCCTCACTCCCCTTCAAAGTAGGCACCCTAGGACCTCACAGAGTACTCCTAATTACCATCAGCTGTCTCATGGTATTTCCCTGAATCTCATTAACAGTACGAAATCTCTTCCCTTGGAAAGGTGATTTTAGTTTCTGGAAAAGCCAGCAGTCACAGGGCACCAAATCTGGGCTGTAGTGGGGCTGAGTCATCTGGGTGATTTGATGTTTCACCAAAAATGTGATGCGTGAACGGGTGTGTTGTTGTGATGAAGCTACCAGTCACCAGTTGCCCATAGCTGCAGGCTTCTGAATCATCTCAATAGTTTTCACAGAGGAATGTTCAAGCTTCACACAAAATTTGATGCAGATCTGTGGCTCTACTCACTCAGGCATTTTGAATGTGACAGCCACACAGTACACATGCTCACTCAGGGGTGTCCACCGCCCCCACTGACTAGTACGGTGAAGTCGTCATTGTTCACACATGTGCATCCGGTCTGCTTGCCTTGGCTGCCAGGTTCATTGATGTTGCACAAACCATTGTCTTTGTTATATTAACAATGGTTGGACTTTTTCCAGACAGACCTCACAGGAAGTAAACCACTACACATATGCTGAATTAAATGGTTGTTGTAGGTATTAAATGATATGTGTATTCACAGGAGGAAGACAGCAATATATATTGGTAGATTAAGACAGTGAAGAAAATTCACTTCAAAGATATCTTAATCTTAACCAGTTGGCTCTTATTTAGCGGTATCTGCATAGTTAAACAGAAATGGGATACATACACTGAGATGAGCTCAGGGGTTCTATCAAGGTTAAGGTCTAGAAACAAGAAATTACCAGCTATGCTCAGTATATTATATTTGGGAGCAATAAGACAGAAGGTTGCAAAGGTAACTTAAAAATAACTGAAATATGTTTTGTAGGGGAGTTATTTTTTTGAAGCTATAATTTAGAAAGATTAATCTGAGGGATTGAAGAGTTGTACCGAAAAATCAACTATAATCATGACTGACCCAAAGTTGCTTTGCTCATAAAATAAATTCTTCCATTTATTAGAAGCTTTATCCACTATGCAATGTATTCTTTTAAAACATTTTTTAAATATATATATTTTAAAGATTTTATTTATTTATTTTTAGACAGAGGGAAAGGGAGGGAGGAAGAGAGGGAGAGAAACATCAATGTGTGGTTGCCTCTCATGTGCCCCCTATCCGGGACCCAGCCGGCAACCCAGGCATGTGCTCTGACTGGGGAATTGAACCGGTAACCCTTTGGTTCACAGGCCAATGCTTAGTCCATGGAGCTACACCAGCCAGGGCAGCAATATATTTTTTTATTTTATTAAATAGGTTATATTCACTCCAGAAAATTTATAAAATGGGCACAAACACAAAGGAGCTAATAAAACATAAATTTTCCACAGTTTTACAGATCATTTTGATATGTACAGTTTTCTGGGTTTTTAAAATTTAAACCAATACTTTCTCATAGAGAGAAATCACAAACTAGACACTGAAAGTTTTTAGGCATAAACCCTCAAAGAGTGTCTAAGACTAATTATGACAAATTGTGGAGTGAAAACACAATTTAAAGGGAAAAACCGGTACTAATACATATGAGGCAGTGGCCGCGTGTTAATTAATAAAGGTCAAGTGCTCATAGATCTCATTTTTAGGAGAAATGCATCATTGAATTTTCATGTCTGTATGCGTTGGCAAGAAAATCCATTTTTAAAATGTGTGGACAAACACCATAAAGGCTAAAGCAAAACCAGCCAATAAATCTCTTGTGTAGGCTATATTTAGCTCTGAAGCTGAGTGTTACCAATAACGTTGGGCGTAAGACCCCAACTCCTGGTGTCAAATCCATCAAAGTTCAAGTCGCAGCCCTATTATTTACATGAAGTTGAACGTGTTCTATCACCTCTGTAAGCCTCAACTTCCTCATCTGCAAGTCAAGAATAAAATCTTGGCTCCCTAAAGTTAGGAGGATTAAATAAGATCGTGAATATGGAGTTAACACACCACTAGGCATATCTTACGTGGACAATGTTCTGGCATTTTATATAAGTGGTAGCATAAATGCTTAATATTTTCTCTCCTTTTTTTTGTTCTGTAAGGTGTTTTCTGAACCCATGTTTGTTAATGACTACACAGCATTTCGTTAAATATATATGAGGGCAAATGCTTATATTTAACCAAGTCATTAAGATTTTACTGATTTATCCTCTCCATAAATTAAAATGGTTTATATTTCCACCACTCATGAACATGAATAACTTTAAAAATATATTACTCAGGAAATAGGCCCACACCTAGGAATTAACTTTTTAAAGGAAAAAGATAAGGCATGTTATCACATGCAGAATTAATAAATATGGGAACTCTAGTATTAGATGGAATGAAATAGACCTAAGTCACTCACTCATATCACTTCTATCATTACTAAGAGAAGTTAACATAAATAGGTAAAGTACTATTTCTACAGTCTTGGGAAAATTTCAAAGGAGATAGTGACAAGTAAGCTTCTTCTTTAATGGAAGAGCCTTTTTTGCTCTCTATTTACTGTGGCATACATTCAAGTGTTTTTAATTTTTTCCTGTCTTATTTGGAATCCTGTTTAAGTATAGGAGTTCCTTTTGCCATAAGCCTACTCTATGTGGATGTAAATTTGAGACCGACTAACTTAACACTCAGTTACGCATTAGGTTTGACCCGTCTTTTATATGTGTTTGTACCCAGAAAAACTGATTCCATGGTCACATTTTGAGGTTGCTTGTTGTTAAGGACAGCATCGGGGTGATATGTCATCAGGACAGGCAGCCAGTGCTGGAGACGCAGAACACTCTGGCCCTGCTGCAGGGTTACAGTTCATAGACCGAGACTCTGTGGAAGATATATGGGTGCTCCCACCATTGTTTAGGGCTCGGTCCAGGAGTTTAACAGAAGAAATCAATGAGGCACAGCTGTGTAAAATAGGGGTCAAATATGTACAGCTGTGGCTCCACATATATCAGAAAGCACTGTTTGATTTTTCTCTAGACAGCATTCATTATCGAAATGGGCTTCAGAAGCTTTTTATTAAAAACAAATTGATGTTAATTAATTCTGATTGCAGTGGCCATTAGTCAGCTATCTCATTGCAGGAGACTGGATCAGATCAAGACTATTCTGTACAATCTCTGATGGCTTGCTATCTCTAAATCTAATTTTAAATTGGAATTCTGATATTTTAACTTATAGTTAGCCTGTCTACTCTGGCTTTCTCTTGATTATTAGTTGTCTTGTTCTTTGATTATCTTAACCTTCTTTGGAAGATGTAAATTATCTTGTTTCCTATTTATTTATCCATAATATTATATGATTTATATTTTCCTATCTACTGCATATTTCTGGATTCAAAGTGATTATGTTTATTTTCATATAAGTACTCGGTTTTTTTGAAATTTAAATACATCTTTAAATTGGAATAGTTCTTGTTTTTCTCCATTTTGTAAGAGAAATATCCTCTGAACATACAAATTCCAAAAAGTTATTTCTCTAGTGTTTTAAATATCCACATTCCATAATTCAAATCCTGTACATTATTCTTTTTTCATGCCTTATCTCTTTCTAACAAACACACACATGCACAAAAAGAGAGAAAGAAAAAAACCTTTCAAAGATCCTTTATTTTTCCCTATAATTAGTCTGAATAAGATCCAGTTCAATTGCCCTGCTTCTCATTGTCTTGGCCGTTTGTCTCTCTGGCTGACCAACAAATTAGGTGCAAGCCGATATGAAATATGTGTGGTTTTTTTCCTTACCTTTCTTTAGACTGATGAACAGTGAAAAGTTAGAAGTAGGAGGCAGAATCTCTATAAATACCATGTGAAAAAGAAAGAGTGTGTGTGAACCTGTTGTTGGGGGCAGCGTTTGGAGGTGCAGAGAAGGAGTCTCAAATGGTGTGCAACAGAAAAGGATATTGTGGGAAAATGAAAACATGGGGACAGATCTTACAATATAGAAGAAATTGGAGGTGATATAGAATTTAAAGACAATATGGCTCTTAGACTCTAGCAAACACAGCCCATCCTTCAGGTGATTCCTAATCTTCGAAATGCCTGCTTTAAAACTTTCTACACCCTGTTCCAGTGTCTCTGAAATGCTGGGCTGGTGACATCCCATACACTCCCTGACCAAAATGGGTGCAGCACCCCAAGCCTAGACTGGGACCTACAAGTGCCTCAGTTTATATTTCTATCTTATGGGACTTCTCCCCTGACTGTAAATGGAGTCATTCAGATGACTGGAGGAGCTCCACGATTTGCAACTGTGTGGTCATCTCAGGATACTCTGACCAGGTCTCCTGGACCTTCCAGAAAGGCAGCCTGGTATGTGAATTGTTCCCTCACAGAAGGAATTCAGGATTCTGATCTACCTCCATGGCATCTTAGGTTTGAACCTTATATGGGTCTACGTATTGGCTCTTGCCCATGTGTTTCAAGAATAACACATGGGTCTATCCAAGAGTGGTAGAGGTGATCTTGGTCATCCCCTATCCAGCACTGTCTCCTCTAACCCCCTCACCTATCACTGGCAACCATCAGCTGGCTCTACTCCTTGTGTTGTCATCTTCCAGGGATTGTCATTTCTCTTCCTTCCAATTACTTTCCAGATCTTTGTTCCATATGCCAGTGGAGACTTTTACCCCTGTCTACTCTTGTCTCCAATTTATGTGGTGACTGTGTTCTCCCAGGTCATTTTTAAGCCATGCCAGATGAAGGAAGGACATTCCTTATGGGATGGGATCACTTTTCTCACTCTACCTATATAGATCTCTTACCTATGCCCCTAGCTGGTGATAAATGAAAATAAGATCACATTTTAAGATTAAAATAATCATAGCCTCAAGATTTCATGGTTAGAAGATATGTTATTCTACTTTTATTCTATAAAATTTCATATGCCAAATTTAACCTGGTCAGGTAACAAATTATCATTCACAATTTTCTGCATACTCTGGGTGAAACTTTCACTTTTGGTCATCTTCTAAACAGCATACTAACATCCCTCAAGAGTCATCAAAAGCCAGTTCCAGGGGCAACATGATGAATGGTACAGCATTATAAGTGATGATGTAACCAGAACTAAATAAATCGTATTAGGGAACTGTGGTAGCAAGAAGATCCATATTGTTTCAATACAAACAGGTTCCAAAAAGTACAACATTATGAATAATAGTGGTGCTGCTCACCTTTTCCTCCTGGTGGAGAATACAAAATGAGCCAGCTATAACACCTCAGAAAGGAAAGACCATGAGGAGGTGGCTCCTAGGTCTGGACACAGACAGTTTGGACCTGGACACTATGAAGAATCTTCATGTGAACTGATTGAACAATAAACAAATACTCTAAATCTTCACTAGTAAGTTCCTAAGCCTGTCATATAGCCCATGAACTTTTAAATACATTTTAATCAAAATATTTATGTCGAAGTGTTGAATACTCTACAGGAGATATTTTTCCAAGATTCTGGATAGACTAGTGGCATGTCTGCCAGGTTGCTTCTGGTGATCCATCCAGATACCTAGAAGTGTACACAACACAATCATACTTTGAAAATGGCAATAGTACTTGAAATTTATGTTATTGATAAAAATCATAATTTCCCGCTAAAGTAAGAAGAAAACATATTCTTTTCCTGATTATGGGGAGAGATTTGTAAGAGAAACAGGAGATAACTGAAGAAGAAGAGAGCATGGCAGCACACTTGTTTGGTTATTTCTATCTTGTTTCAAGCATTCAGACAAAAACTACGGTTATGAAACTAGCCATAATTTTTATGAATTTGAATTTTTTTGTTTCTTGTAGATTAAGATAATATGTTCGAACTGATAGAAATTAATGTATTCATTCAGGTATTGTTGAAAGACCACATAAAGTGCCAGGTTTACAAAAAAAAAAAAACAACTTTGACTTTATTCTCTACTTTCAGCTACTAATAATTTAGTGGAAGAGAAAAACATGTAAACAAATTACACAATGTTTTTAGAACAAATACAGAAGAAAAGCTAATCAGTATGGGGAAGGAAGAGCACACTTTATGTGTGGTAATTTTTTAACAGTCTTATAGGATTATTAGGAGATTTTTTAGGGTCATAGGCAATTGAAGTCTATTTAATACTTCAATTGGCAGGTATGCAAATACTAGCATTAACTCTAACTTTGTGGTTCTCTTACACCGTAACTTAGATTCATGAGAAAGGAAATATTTCTGAGCAATCTTCATTTAATCTCTGTAGTTTAACATAGCTAAAGGAGTGTTAACTGGTGAATTTTGAGGATTATTTCTCAAATTCCCTGATTGTTGCATAAAGTATTATACATAATACTTGTATATATTAATGTATATATCGGTTATCCCTCGATATGTTGACAAATTTATTTCTCAACCCCAATTCCACATCTTATGGAAGTCAAAGATCCTCTGTAAAGTTGGTGTGAATTCCCAGAGATTTACCCCTTAGGGCCCTTTGACCATGGTCCCTGTCTCCATGCCTGCCACATCACTTTTGTACCATGCTGATAAAGATACAACACTGAGGCCCTTTGCCAGTCAACACCTTAAGAACCTCTCTTCTTGTGTCATGGCATGTTCAAATCCTCATGCTCTTAGAATCTCACCCTCCAACCCATTCATGTGGAATTGCAAAAAAAGGAAGAAAGAAAGAGGAGGAGAAGGAGGGAAGGGGGAAAGATAGAGGGAAGGGGGAAAGATAGAGGGAAGAAGGAAGAGGGAAGGAGGGAAGGGAAAAGGAAAGGGAAGGGAAAGAAAAGGAGAAAGAAAAGAAAGAAAGAAAGAAAGAAAGAAAGAAAGAAAGAAAGAAAGAAAGAAAGAAAGAAAGAAAGAAAGAAAGAAAGAAGAAAGAAAGAAAGAGAGAAAGAAAGAAAAGAAAAAAAAGAAAAGAAAGAAAGAAAAATAAAAGAAAGACAGGAGAGTAGGACTGAAGGAACTTTTATTGTGAAGTCATCACAATAGTTTTATTTCCTTGCTCAAGACTATTTGATGATTTGGATTCTCTTAACCGGAACATGTTTTCTTGTTTTGTTTTTATTTTTAAATAGGCTACGTCTTATTAAAGTGTGTATGTGGTGGTGGTGGGGGGGGTGTTTTGTCTGTAAGACGCCCACAGTGAGATCCGTAATCCATGTGCCCAATCATTTAAGTGATTTCTTTAATAATACAGGAAGAATAATTCCTGAGTGGGGACATTCTTAGTGCATTGTTTCACTGTGCACACTATAAATGTAAAGCAGGCACCAGCGCTGTCTCCCCACAGGGAGAAATTATGACATGGTACTATTCTAAACCCGAAGATTTTATAATGTTTCATTTTATGGTCTGTTCTGCCTAAAATGACCTAAGGTATAATTTTCCTCCCACTGATAGATGCCATCTACAAAGTGCCACTTCTATTGAAGGGCTGGACTGAACCACTAAGGAAACAATTCTCACCTTTATGTCTTTTGCTTCTAAGCCCAGGTGGTAATGAAAGGGTGGTACATCAGTAAAAGGTTATTCATTAAGTGCCCTTAAGCATGTTTGTAAGTACAGGGAACCAGAAAGACTCTAAGAACAGTTCTGACCACAACTTTTGGTCATTTGAAGCAATTACCTGACCTGGTGTCTGTGAATGCTCCCAGAACAAGTGAATTGTCTAACAGGGAAAAAAGTAGATTCCTAAGTAGCTTTTATAGCCTATGTGGCTTCTGAAGCTATTAAGCACATCATCACCCACAAGGCTAAGTGGCTGCTTGTCTCCTCCAAATACATGTCATGTGTATTTGGGAGTCTCTTAATGCCTTGTTCAAGGTAAACCACACATTCTTACAAAATATCCTTAGGAATACATATTAAACAGAGCTCCAGGAAAAATGCCCATGAAATTGGAAGAACTGACTTATCTGCTTATGAACAAAATATACCACTGGTGATACAGTCAGTGCACCTCAATTCCATCAGTGCGTAATGATAGATCAAGATTCATAAATCCTTAGTTAAGCCAAACAATCATTATCCAATGACTCAGCACTACAGTTTTCATGTGCTTAACCATATGCAAACCTGATATTAATTGCAAGTTAGTCAATCCCACCAATACACTGGAGCCACCCCAACCTTCACTTTTCTCATTTCTCTGTATAGTTGTTCTATGTTTCTCATCTGTTGTGTTTGTTTTAATGCTTTAGCTATTTGTCTCTGATTATATTTATCTCACCTTTTTTTTTTACAGTCTGTTGATGCTCACATTTCAATTATTGCATTAGCTTATAATATTTTCCAGAATAAGGGCTGTGTATCACCTCCACAGTGCCTCAGGAAGAGTTACATACACTCCAGGGGCAAAATTGACATTCAGAAGTGTTGTCTTAAGCCTCATATAATGCAAAAATAATACTGATAGAAGTAACAACTTGAAAGTTTGGCCTAAACTGACTACCTAACTTAGTCGGATGAGTAGTTAAGGAAGATAAGAAAGGAAGTTTGCTTTAAGTACACAATCAGTTTCTCTCGTAGTCCATATGCCCTAAAGGTATGCCTTAATACACAGGAGATGGGCTCAAATTGGGACATATTTTTACCCCATGGGGAAGAGGTGAGTAGAAGGTCACTCTATTTATATGTTACTGAAAAGTGGAGACCAGCATGGAAAAGCTAGTACTTTGGGTGTTCAGATGCCATGCTGCAGAAGTTCGCCGCATGTGCAGTCAGTTGTGAAGAGAGCTTCTTAAAGAGAGCTGCTACTTAGGGAAAGAAGGCGGACAAACTAGAGACCTCCTTAATAGAGCCCAGCCTGATACATAATCCAAGGGGATGAAAACTTTCCTTTTTATTGGGACTTTTTCTAAGCTATGAGTAGGCATGAACCTAAAAACGAATTCTATATAATAAATTAGAGAATACACATTGCTCTTTACTCACTACGGTTTGAGGGAGCAGCTTAAAAAGGCCTGTACTCCCATGAACCCAGCTAACTGTGGGTGCTCAGCCTTTCCCCATCATTCAGATGATGTAAAATTTGACCAGATTATTCAGCTCAAATTCAGGTGTTGGAGGAAAGCCCCAAAAGTCTAAATTCAGGATCGATTCCAAAGGAGTGACACATAGACTTATTCAAATTCATAAGAGCTTTAATTGGAGACACTTAGGCGGGCAAAGCAGCTACTTGCTTCCAATGGTGGCCAGCTGAGAAAAACATCCACAGCCTCCCACGACAGGGTCCGTTTTCTATGAGGAATTAATAGCAAAATCATATGGTAGGTAGTTACACAGACCACCAGAAAGGACAATGTATTTCTAAGTTAACAAATAACATCAGGCAGTTATCCACACTCTATACATTCATTAATCTCCTTCCTGGGGCATGATGTTTCTCTTCGGGGAGAATTCTGATTTTCTGGGTAGTCAACCAAACCCGAGGCTATAGAGAGTTAAGAACCCAACATTTCCCAGTCGCCTGTGCTGATGGAACCATATTGCATCTCAATAAGTTCCCCTGCAGAGGGTAACTATTTTGGCAGGTGGACCTCTCTACCAGTATGTTGGTTGATATCATAAAAATTCATAGGTTATCCTCAGTGATCTTTCTAATCGTAGCTCCTCATAGCTCCTGCTTGCTTTTGAGTCATCTTTTCGATTTAACAACCCAAAAAAGAAACTAGAAATAAGGAGACTTCTTAACTCTGAAAAATTCATGCTCTCCTGAGAGGCACAGAAGAAGGCACCAGCATTACTCCTCTCTCATTCGCTACCCGTCCTCAAATTCAGGTGTTGGAGGAAAGCCCCAAAAGTCTAAATTCAGGATCGATTCCAAAGGAGTGACACAGAACAGGGTGACTAGCAACAGGACGACTCCCTTTCCCAAACAGTATACAATGATGACTAAACTCTCAGACTTGGAAAGAGGCAGAATGGCCTCTCATTTCAAAATCACCTGTTTGGTTTTATGTAAAAATAGAATGCTATATATCTCACAAGATAATGTAAATATTAACTGAGATACAAGTGTGGGACATGTAGAAGATGCTCAGCAAATGTTAATTCTTCTAACTGAGTTAACTCAGCATAGAAAATACATGAAAATTCGTATTAGGCTCAGTGCTTTCATACAACAGAAATAGTGATATATTTGTTGGTATGTCACAATATGTTACTTTCTTCTCAATATCCCTTTCTCTCATTAATAATAAACCTTGATTTTTAACTGGGCATATTCTAAGCTAAAGGTTCCAGGCTTTCTTATATATTGTTAGGGACAGCGAGTAAATTACATGTAGAAGTGTCATGTGACACTATCATGAATTATCCTTAGAGCAAGAGGACAGCATAACCTTCTTTATTCTCTTTCCTCATCCTCTTGCTTGGATCTTTGATATAATGACTGGTACTCCGGTCACTATTTTAGATTATGAGGATGAGCTGTTGCAAGTCTGTGAACCTTAAGAGTCCATGACGAGTCTGTGGAGATGCCATACAGGAAGCATTGGATTGCTTAATTACAAATCCCGTTATATAATGCAAAAATAAATTTAATCCTGCCTATTATGAGATAAAGAAATTAACAAATATCTTTTCTAAGTCACTCTTACTTTGTTCTATTTCTATTGTTTATTACTGCAAATAATTCTAAAAATTGCCCTATACATTTTCAAATTACCCCACCCTGGTAGTAACTGTTACATACTAGAACCTGGTAGATACCCAACAATAAGTTTTAAAAGAAAAACAAATCTCTAACTGTTGGTGAATTTTGATAATTATTTTTTAAAAATCAAAATAAATTATTTAAAGTGTAAAGGGAAGTTTTTTGTAAATGTAGCATTTTTGTTCTTTTGACATAGTAATACATGTTCATTGTAGATTTTTTAAAAAATGGCTAAAACGAAAAGAAAAAAAAGAAGAATGAATGATGAACCCATCATGTTTTTATATATTTATAGTTTTCCTCTTTTTACGCATCTTTAGAGAAGATATATGTCTGACTAGGATTAGAAGTTGAGGCATGTTTTGTCAGAGATCATAAAGGTACTTATTCAATTTTTTTCAAGTCCAGATGAAAGAACAAGAGAAACTATTAAATTTATTTTAGTTTTATTTTGCTGATTTTGATGCTTGGTAGCATTCAGAGAATAGAAAAAAATGATAAACAGAAGCACTCTAAATGGGAAGTTTTACTTATACTTCTAAAAGTTAATTCTCTTTGCTTGCTGTGGCCAGCCCTAAGTTAGAAGCTAGGTGGAATAGTTAGTTATCCCTTTTTGAACTGACTTTTTAAAGAGCTATTTCATCAAAGCTATTGTTTACTTACAATGCTTTCCATAAGAAGTGGAAGTCAAAAGAATTCATGTGCAAGTCCAGCATCAGTTAAGTAGATCAAAATTTCCAACACACCGATTTCCCAGAATTTATCCTTCACCTGGACTCCAAGCTTTATCCTTTGATTCCTTTCCATTTTTCATTAGAAAAGTTTTCATTTCATGCATTAAAAATTATAATGTCTCTATTATATTTAGTAGAAATACTCCAAAACTTTGGACACATAATTAAAAATTTTCCTATGTTATTGGGGGTAATAAGGACCTTTCTCTACAATTATACCATTTTGATGTCAGTCACATGATACCTGTGAAATATTGCAGAAAAAGTCTACCTCACTTTTCCTTTTGTCAACTCTTCATCATGTCAAGCCTGCTTCAAATGTAAAATCTTCAGGGAAACTTTTCCCAGCTGAACAAATTGAATTATTTTCCTTCATTACACATTTTAATTGTACTTCTTAGTTTTCCTTGATATAACTCATTGCATATTTAATGAAATCATTGTTTACTAATTCATTTAATGTGTCTCTTCCTGGTAGAATGTACTTTGCATTAGGGCAGGGGCCAAGGAAGTGCTGTTTACTACTGCATCCTGGATGTGGTAACTCTAGTGCTTACTGGGCTGAGTACCTGGCAGTTTAGAAATCCTCCGTATATATTTACTCAATGGCTAACTGAATTAATAAATGCCAACAAACTTGAAAGGGTAAGTTCATTTCAAGATGGACTCTGGCTATCTTCAAAGACTAGAAGTTTATAGGTTTAAAAAAAAATATTTTCAAATATTTTATCTAATAAAAAATTTGTATCCAGAATATGTAGAGAATTGATGTCAATATTAAGAAAAAACAATAAAAATAAGCAAAAGATTTAAACATACACTTCACCAAAGAAGATATATAGATGATAAATAAACAGAAGAAAAAAACACTCATATCATTAGTTCTTAGAAAAACACAAATTAAAATCACAGTGAGATACTATTATATACAATGTAATAATGTAATTATATACATTGTAATAATATATTATTCAATGGCTGAGATGAAAAAGACTGGCCATACCAAGTATTGATGAGGATGTGAAGGAAATGATATGAAGTTTATGTTTTAAAAACATACTTTCATGAAGTATTTGGGAGTGAAAACTATGGATACGAAGAACAAACAGCAGTGTATAAATGAGTTGGTTGTGTAGGTGACATGTCTTATACTTAGTAATTATTCATGCCCCACAATTAAATCGATGTTTGTTGGTCACATTTCTCACCAGAAATGCATCATCCTGATAGAACATTGAATTCATAGTGCAGGTGAGTTTTTGATATGAGGAGGATTAATCCTGGTATTTTCAAGGTAGAGAGGTGTCATGGGCTGGCCTCAGCCTTTTGGTGACCAAGGTTGTGTCTGGACTGGCTCTTTGGTTCCTATTATGATTGCAGGTCACCCTCAGCAATTGCCATCATGAAACCTGAGTGAGGGGGGAAAGACTTATTACTTACATATCCTGGAAATGACATGGCACACCTGAAGTCACACAGGGTGGTCACATGGGGAGCGAGGGAGGGAGGGAGAGAGGGAAGGGAAGGGGAGGCAGAAAGAACGGCCTGCAGGGTGTGGATATAGGGTTTCAAGGGCTCACTCTTTATTGGTGAATTTAAAATGTAAAAGAGAATTTGCAGCATGGGAAGAGGAAAAACGAGTGGCTCAAATGGCCAGTTATCAAAATTAACCAAGATCCCCAAAGGAAAGGAGCCTGGAGGGTGGGTGGTGTGGGCATGAACAGCCTGGCTCTTTATCTAGTCTGGCAATATGTCTATTGGAGATAGTGACCTTTGAGTGATGCATTCTTTGAAGTGGATGCCACAGCAATCAAAACTTAGGTCAGGCACTTACATAACAAAAAGAAAAGCCAACTGTCAAGGCTAACACTGCAAGTGGACTTACATAAGATACATTAGGTAATTACAAAGCAATATCAGCCATTAGACACAAAGGTCCAGGTGATGGGTAACAGCAATTCTGATTGCCAATATTCTTAATGTAAATATATACCAAACACTTTAAGTGTTTTTCTTTTTTTTTCACATTTAAACATCACATCAACTCTCTGAAAGTTGTGGTTCTTCCCATATATTGTAGATTTGAAAAAACCTTGATAACATTAGTAACTTACCCCAATTAGACAACTCTTGAAAGTTAGTACCAGGGTTTAAATTATGGTCAAAAGGATAGACATTTCCACGTCACCCAAACCACAGCACTAGTACACAATCTTAAGATTAGAACAAATTTAGAGAAATCATATTCTATGATTAAAAGCAAAGGCTGTGGAGCCAAATTGCCCAGGATCAAATGTCAACTCCACCATCCCTTTTCTCTACAACCTTGGATAAGTAACTCAGTCTCTTAGTTCCTTGGTCTCAGTTAAAGGGCATAATAGAAAGTATCTAATACATAGGGTTTCTCAGGAATTATTCCTTTTTGCTATAAAGCTAACTGACCACCTTGTATTAAAAATTCCCCTATTAAGGAGTTGAATTTACCTAGAATAAAACAAGCTATGATGTACAATTGTCTATAAGAAATACATTAGAATAAATTAAAGACATAAAAACACGATAATGTTGCCAAATATTTTTGATTTACCGAAGTTTCTTGTCACATCTAAACTTGCCATCACTAATTAGCATATTTGAAGTTCTTCATGCCTTAAAAATTAAACTACTACCAACTCTCATTCCATTTTTTTTATCTTCACACTACTCGGACTGCAGTGTGCCCAAGCATGTAGAATATTTGTATAAAAACTATAAACTGGAATGAATGTGAAAACTGAGTAAAATATATAGACACTAATATTGAGTTTAGCAGAATTTAATTGCTATGATTTTTATTATACAGGAAATAGAAAATCATCCACAACTCATTTGCTTCAGAAAAAAAGTTATTTTTAATGATTGCACCAAAATATTTAAAGCATACAAGTTTGGAGATTATTTGGTTCCCTTTTTTGCAGTTTCTCAACAAAGACTGTACTTAAGGACTCTGACACAATATTTCAGGACACAAAATTTCAGTTTCCGTGGTAACTTTATTTCATTTTAACAACACAAAAAAATAGGCATAAAATATGTATAGATTCAGTTACCCAAGGCTACATCAGTTTCAACCAAGTTTTACCCAGACACACTTTCTATGATTTGTAAAATAACCAATGATAGCTTTTTATATGCCAGTCATCCCTTGTTAACATCCTTTACACATTTTGTTATTATGTACAATTAAACATAAGATGACAGTTAATGTAAGGTATAAAATATGATATAAGCAATATATAGCATGTATTAGACATATATAGATTCTTCCTGTCAGTGGTAGCCTCATTAACTCAACCAACAGAATTAAATCATTACACTTATGTTCCATTTAATTGATCGTTTATCTCTTAGACTTTGTCATAAATCCTGCCAATATTTCTATAAAATATCAGTGATATTTACTCTTTTCCTTTCACTTTCACCACTACCAAACTTGCCCAAAGGCATATCAACTTATGCCTGGATATTGACAATCCACCAACTAGCTAAGGTCCCAGAACCCAAGTCAAATTGCCATATTCTAAATAATTTTTGCACATCGATGACAAGCAAAACTAATGGTCTTACCCAATACTGAAGTTATTTCTAATTTTTAAAATCTTTGGCAGTTACTCATTTAAAAAATTTTCAAGTGGTTTATTCTTCAAACATCTACTAATTATCTTCAAACTTGTGTAACTGATGCCCCCAGATGCAAGAAGACAACAACTTCAGTCAATCTGGCATCAGACAGGGGATGTCCCTCTGTTCTACTCCCCTCCCTCGCCCACATGTGGTTCTGTAGAATTCCTTTCCTGAAGGTGTCTGTGTAGCACATGGGCAAATACTCTCATCAGTTCTGCAGTACAGGCCATGTCTCTCTGGGTGATCTTCAAACACTACTATGGAAAGAGTTAGCTTGGCTCCCTACCAGCCATCTCCATGGGTAGAGCAAAGTGAAACTAACATGTAAAGAATATACTGTGTGGGAAATGAACTTACTGATTGACCTCCAGCTCCCTTGTTATACCTGGGCAACACTTTAAAGGATTATTAGCCATTTCCCCCCCAATTCTGTTGCTTATTTCATGCCACTAAAAACATGATATCAGGATGAAAGTGTTAGTGATGTTTCCCAACAACTTTCAGTACATTAGTGTGATTTTGTGGTCTTGAAAGGCAGTTTCCTACATGTCATGACTTCCTGCACTAGAGGTGAATAAAAGTTCATCTGAGGCTATGTTTTGGTAGTTAGAATTTATGAAAATTAGCATTTATGTCTCATTTATTTCTAGACAAATTAAAGAGGTAACTTCACACATTTATATATTTTCAGTATTGATTTTTCTACTGTTTTTAAACTCACTTATTCAATTTGATATTTGAGTTTTAAGGACTTAATGGGCAATGTAATAGACTCTCCAGTGCCCTGTTTGATCCCCATCATCTGTTGTTCAGATCTTTTCATTACCCCTTCTCCTGAGTCTGGACAGGAGCTGTGACTTGCTTCTAAACAAAAGAACATGGTAAAGGCAATTGAATGTGTTCCTTAATTCCTCTTAAAAGAATTGTCCCAGCCCTGGCCGGGTGGCTCAGTTGGTTGGAGCATTGTCCTATACACCGAAAGGTTGTAAGTTCACTACCCAGTCAGGGCACATACCTAGATTGTGGGTTTAATTCCTGATCATGGTGTGTACAAGAGGCAACCAATTGATATTTCTCTTTTACATCAATGTCTCTCTCTCTCTCTCTCTCTCTCTCTCTCTTTCTCTTTGGCTCTCTACCTCTCTCTCTCTAAAATCAATAAACATATCCTTGGGTGTAGATTAAAAAAAAAAAAAGAGTTGTTCCACCAGCCATGTTGGAGAATACTGCATTGTTAGGAACTATGGATGATTTCAGCAACTATAAGCAATCTCCAGGAGCCATAAGAGACTTCTAGAGCTCAGGTGGCCCCTGTCCAAATGCAAGAAGCTGGGACCTTCACTTCTACAGCCACAAAGAAATGGATTTTGTCAACAACCTGTGTAAGCTTGGAAGTGGAATCGCCCCAACCCCCAGGCAAGACTGCAGTCCAGCAGACATCTTCACTGTGGCCCTACAGGGGAATCCCGCTAAGCTGCGCCCGACGATGCTGACCCACAGAATCTGTGAAATCAGAAATTTGGGTTATTTTAAGCTGTTAAGTCTGTGGTAAATCTTTACACAGTAATACAAAATTAATACAAACAAAAAGATTACTTAGTTTCTTCCTCGTCTTCTACATGTCACTATTCAGCATCCACCAGCCACCCGGTCGCTCAAGCCATCATTTCCCTACATCTCATCCATGAGAGAGAATTTTTCAGATCTGCCTGTGGCATGCATGCCATGTCGGTCCCTTTCTCACTGTGTCTATTCCTGCTGCCAAGCTTCCGGCCTATGACCCTGCTTTCTGGGACCTGGACTATCGCCCTGTCTTTTAACTGGGTTCCCTTCTTTCACTCTTGCCCCGTTCCATCCATTTTCCACATGCAAGTCAAAACGATGTACTTTAAAAAGTGTCACGTTCTATCATAAATCCTCTCAGGGCTTCCTCCCATTGTATTTTAATATTTAATAATAAGAAGATTTAATAAAATCTTAAGAGTATGCAGTATTGTCTATCTTACATACCACCCTCATTGTTATGGCACCTAATGTCACTCCCCTGTTCGTTCGGTGAGCTCCAGTCACTGGCTATCTTTCTGCTCCTCATAAAATCAAGTTTGTTGCTGGCTTAGAGTTTTTGCATTTGATTATCTCTCTGTCTAAGCTGTTCCAGTGACTGGCAGTTTCTATTCATCCTGGTCTCAGTTCACTCTCTCATTGTGCCCCTCTCTGACTACGCGATCTAATTTCCGCAGCGATTTTCATAACGATACCCTACTTTAAATTCTTAGAGTACATATTACTGTCTGAAACTATATTAATTTTTTTGTTTACAAGTTTACTGTCTACCTCTCCAACCAAAATATAAGCTCCCTATGAGCAGTTTCTTCTCACTCTTACTCAACACTGATTATTTACTACAATCCCAAAACTGGGCTGGGGTCTCAAAGCTTTATCCATCCAGGAGAAAGCTGGAAAACTGTTGGCTTAGACTATGTTTAAAATTAGCTTATAATCTCTTATTTATAAAAGAAGTGACATGTCATTAACAGTTTTAGATATGCTCTAATGAATAGTCAAAAATGTTTTTGTTCACATAAAATATATATGACTATGTAAAGAAAATAATCTCTCATAGACCAGTAAAAATCAGAAAATAATATTTTGGAAGGGAACTGATAGCATTGTAAAGGTAATATTGGTAAATGGTTATCATATTGATTAAAAATTCTATAATGAAAAATATAGACTGTCCCACTAGAGAGAGGAAACTAGTAGGAAAACTGGTTTCAAAAGGCTTACATATTTTCAAGTTTCAAGTACATCTCTTTCTGCAAGCACTTTTTTTTCACACAGCATTCCATGATTGGAGGGCCATGGTGAGTCAATACCGGGCAGGATCTATTAAAATTTAAAAAGAATGGCTTCCCTGCCTTTCTTCTTAGAGAAAAAGAAAAAAAATAATAAAATAATGAAGACTAAATGTTTAAAACCAGGATAGGAGAATTTAAAACATTTTTAGTTGTTAGCTGTGCTTTTTGGAGTACCTTTAGAGACTTCTTTTTCTTTTTTAAGAATAATTCACCAATAAACTGATTGTAATTAATAAAAGGGTATCTTGGTGAAAACCTATGGATATTGTTTTCCACTGAATTCATAGGAAGTTGAAAATAATTAAGGAAATAATGAATCCATGCTCAAAGGATAGCAAACGATATCCTTCTATTACAAAGTTGAGATACAGGAGATTTTCTATTCCAATCCAGAAATACTTAGAAACCCCAAAGCAATGGACACTTAGGATGTTCGGCAAATTGCTATTCAAACAGCAGGTTCTCAATTTCCTTATCTAATAATGCATTGCAAAATGGGATAAACTCATCAGAAATACACAGACAAAAGAAATCTGTAAAAAATAAGTTTCTGTTAGGTAAATACAGACTAAGTTAGAAGGATTTTAACAAGTTTTCCTTAAAATTCAAGTTTTAATTGCTTCAGCCCCAGGGCAACCATAAACTTGAGATGCAACAATTCATATGGATTTTATGAGCCTGTTTACTCTGTTATTCATGAAAAAAGTTACTTTAGCAACTGCTCTGCCTCATGTTACTTATGCTACCTATGAATTAACTAGCATATTCTTAAAGGAATAAAAAGTGCGTGTCTTATGAAGGCAGTATATTAGCAGCTTGTGTTTGAAATTAGTATCATTCCAAAATTACTTTAAGACTTAATTTAGATAAATACTTTCTACCAAAGGACATTTGTGAGAAGGTTGCAGTCCATGGGAAGCTCATCTACCCTAATTATATTTGCTCACCCAATCAATATTTATAGAACATTTAACACATAATAGAATAGGTACTGGGTAACAAAAGATAAAAAGCAGCTGTTCCTGCCGGAGACCCTCTCTTTCTAAAAGAAACATTTCAAATCAGTCTCTAGCTGAATTTGAGGGTGATAATTTACATTCTTGGAAATCAACAACTTCCTATTGAATAATTAAAGTTACAAATCAAATTTACATCCTGAGATAAACATGAGGTTGACTTTCAATCACAAATAGAGAGTAAGAATCTCTCTAAACATAAACATGTGTAACAATATGAGGTTTGTCCAGAAAGTATCCATCCATGTCGTATGAAAAATAGAGACATTTACTGAAGAAGATACAAGATACAAGGAAAATTGTACATAGGACAATGATGCCTCAGTCCTGTTCAGAGTAGGCACATTGGGACCTCAGTTCTCCAAATCATCATCAGCTGTCCCATTGTGTTTTCCTGAATCTCATTCATGGTCTGAAATCTTTCCCCTTTCAAAGGGGATTTTAGTTTTGGGAAAAGCCAGAAGTTGCAGGGCACCAAATCTGAAATCTGGGCTACAGAGTGGCCCAATCACCTGGGTGATTGGTGTTTCACCGAAAAACTGCATGAGACATGATGCCTGAGCAAGCATGTTGTTGTGCTGAAGCTGCCAATCACCAGTTGCCCACAGCTGCGGCGTCGTGAATCATCTGAACAGTTTCCATGGAGGAATGTTCAAGCTTAATGCAAAATTTGATTCATTGCTCTACTTGCTCAGTCACTTCGAATGTGATGGCTACACAGCACACATGCTCACTCCGCTGCGTCTACCACCCCACTGACTAGTAGAGTGAAGTCATCATTGCTCACTCATGTGCATTCCAGTCCACTCTCCTTGGTTGCCAGGTTACACTGATGTCATGCAAACCCTTCCCATTATATCAAAAATAGGTGGACTTTTTCTGGGCAAACTTCATATATGTCATTGTTTGATGATTTACCATGATACCTGACCTCTCTGATTCTAGTAAATAATACTCATTGGGCATTTCAAAATCTGGAATTTTTTTTTTCACTTTTGACATGCAGTGTTTAAGTATAAAATGTGGCAGCAAATAATGCAACAGCCATGGTTTTTGGCCTGAGGGGAAAAACTAGCTTTAAACCCTGGTTCTGTTGCCTCCAGTTAATTTAACTAAGGGGAGACACTTCATTTAGTTAACTATTTCTTTATGTATATAGTGATAATGATAAATAAATCTCAGTCTTACAGTGTTGTGGTCATTGTAAGGATTAAATAAAGGCAATATATGCAATAGAGTGAAGTAGTAATTATAATTATATTGTTATTAATACTTAAGAGTCTACCAAACTATAAGCACGTGGAGAGCAGGAACAGTAGCAATGCCACTTAGAATACAATCCAGAGGCCAACGTGTGAACATCACTAGCCTCCACTGGAGGCACACTGGAGCAGAATTTCGGTGTGGCGCCCAGGATCTGTGTTTTAACAACGCAATTTTATGCACACTAAGTTCTTAGAAGCACTACTCTAGTCTGCTCTCAGCTCTAATTTTAGTGTCCAAAGTTAACGGTGGGCCATAAATAAGAGTTCAGTTAATATTTGTTTAACCATTCAATTACTAATATTTTTAAAAATTATTTTTAATTTAAGGTATCTTTTCTGACTCTTATAACTGGAAAACATCTTATGATGAGAGAACCAGAAATTCTCTTTGGTTTTATTGCCGGTAATGACAACAAAAAAAGGGAACCAAATTATATTTGCAGATATTTTACATTGTTGGAAATTCCCTGGAGTGACAGTAATAGCAGTTTCTACATCTTAGGACAGTTGTGAACATTGGGTAAAGCATGTAAAATACTTAGCAAAATTCCTGGCCTCACATTGTGAGCACTCAAAAGTAGCATCTTCTATCATATTTTGGTGGTCTTTTTATTCTAGCTGATCTAAAAATATGAATTTTATTAGAAACACAAATGTACAGAACCTTCAATAAGAATTTTATTTTGCAAGAAAGAAATGCACTATTGCCTTTCTTTACTATTTCTTTTTGGTCTGATTTCCCATTTTCAAGTTCACATAGAATATTGATTTGATTTCAAAAACCTTCACCACATTAAATGGCAGAGAACTTAAGCTATATTTAAACTCATGGTACTATATGAGAGTTAAAATAAAGCATAACAATCACTAAGCAAACTACTATTGCTGCTCTCCTCAACTCTGATCTTTTCTCATGCAATATGTGTAGAAATAGAATCTTTGGAAAGGAAAGCCTTATCGATGTTTACATGTAATAGTAATCATAAAAGCAAAGAATAAGTTATTCTATAAACATCTGATTTTCTCAGGTAGTTATGTTTGTAATGAAATGCATGTTCATAATTAGCAAAGCATAAGACTTTGAGTTTGTTGTCTTTTGGTCATTAATAAAATACAGATGCAATGTAATTGATAACTTCCTAGTGAAATAAGAAATAGGGTTATACCTGCACCTTTAAAAATGGTGAGAAGACTGTTGTAGCTTAAAAAAGTTTTCAACTGGGAAATACACTTTTAAAGCTTCAAGGAATGTTAAAGCTTTTCAAATAAGCCATAAATGGACATCTGCAGTCTATGCTGTACTTCAATAAGATGAGAATGGTTGTCATGTCAAATCTCTACAGACTGTCTTTGCTCACATTATCCTGGGTGAGATATTCCACTCAAGCAGAATGAAACCTAACCTTTAATATTACATTCTGTAGAACAGGCCCCAGTGACACGTAAGCGGATCTTATCACCGGATCTCAATGGATTTTGTTTAAAAAAGCTTCTTTTCTGTAAGACAGATATCAGATGGGAGTTCTCTTCAAGAGAAAGAGCCCATTTTGTCTTCGTAGAATAACTTGAAAAATGAAAAGTTGTTCAAACTAATCACAAAAAACAGACAAGGATATTAGCATCACAGAATCTTCATTCAGTATGACAGGAAGGTCTAAATATCTGTATTGATCTCTGAACAAAATATATATATATGAAAGATTCCTACTCTATTTCAGATTATAACTACCAAGCTGTAAAATGCACAAGGAAACAAAAATGAATAAATCTGGTATAAATGCTTTTATAAAAATATATAGATATAGTTATACATCTATCTATCCTCCCTATTTAAAATTCAGTGAGTTGAGTAATTAAGTCAAGTGTTATGAAACTAAGTATTGACTACAAACATAATAAAGTATACTTAAATTAATAATGAATTTGATTAATTTATAATATGATTTCTGTTTACTTATTAGCTTTTTTTCTACTTTACCTCCCTCAGAGACCAAAGTAGAAGTTGTTAAGTCCTGAGGAAATATATAATTTCTTTTTTGACCAGAAGAAAATAGATGGAAACTTAATATTAACTCTAACTTCATATTAAATCTAACTTAATTCCAAAGTTATTGACTATATATAACAGTAATGTCTCAACAAAAACAATTAGATTTGTGCATAAATTACTTTGGCTTTCATTAACATTAGTTAAAAATATTACCTTTTAAAATGTGCATTTTAGTATTTCAAGATATAAGGTAATGGTTAATTAAAATAGGCCTTTCAGTATAAGTATCTCTCTTTCGAGGAATACCTTATCTCCATAGAGAAATAACATGGCGATTTTATAATTAAACAGTTATTTTGATGTTTGTAGACTGAAAAACAAGAAAATTATCTAATCCACTTTGGTTTTTTAATGTGCTCTCGATATTGATGACGTGAATAAGGATATTTTTAAACTGTTTTAAAAGTTTATTTAACAAACCCTTATATAGTACTTACTGTGTACTAGGTACACAATTCTAAGCCCTTTGAATATGTTTGTTTAATCCTCAAAACAACTCTATGAAATAGATGTAACAAATCCCAATTTTTGATTAAAGAAACAGAGGCAAGTAGCCATATAACCGCCTTAGGTCTCAAGGTCATGGAGACGGCATTAACCCAGGCAATTTTCTGCCAGGATGTGCCCTTACCCACCATGTTAGCTGCTGCTGCAGTGTGGCCTTGGCAATAATTTGTTTGCTAAAATTAAATTTTCTCAAAGAATACACTTTAATTGAGTGGGGTAGAATTTAGGGATTTTCAAAAATATTTGTCCAGTTGACACTTAAAAAAAAAACCCATAAAGTATCATGCTATTTGCCTGAAGCCAAAAGCAATAGAAACCTTAGAGGAAAAACCAAAGTGTTTCTAACAACTCAAATCCAAGTTTCTAGGAGGAGGAAGAAGTTTGATCAACATAGAAACAGAGGATTAACTTTCGCTTAAGAATACAGGTTCCAGTTCTCATGGGTTCCAATTCGAGATTTGCGACCTAAAGTATATGAATTTTGAAGTAAAAATCTATGTGGAGTTTGAGTTTGACTGGAATATAAAACCTTAGGAAAAAATGGATATACTTTTAAAATATTCCTTTTAAGGAATAGTAACTGGTCATAATGGATACTGGTGGAAGCCAAATGGTGGTGTGAGAACAAACAATGAAATTTGTCATGTTGACAAAGCAAACGTCTCGGAGGACACAGATGCAATCTCCCTTGCAGAATACGGGTTTGCTTTGGAAAGGCACCAGAGGAAATTGTGAACTTGAATAACTACAGGTGATATGTTTTCCTGCTCTGTTGTGACATCCTTATGGGCAGGGCCATGTCTGTTTTATTCACTTCACCTTGTATTCTCAAGTGGGTGCCACAAATATGGATCAGTGATTACTTGGACTCATTTAAAGTCACTTAAAAGTTTGCAGCTGAAAAAGCAAGCAGCCAGTGAGAAAATAAGTCTCTAAGGCAATGCTTTTTTTTTCCATTGTATTCAAATTTTTTAATTGTTGTTCAATTACAGTTGTTCTCATTTTTCCCCCATTACTCTCCCCTGCCCTTCCCACCTCTACCTCCCACATTCAATCCTCCTCCCTGTTGTCTTTGTCCATTGGGTCCTTTATACATGTCCCTTAACTAGACCCTTCCCCATTTTCCCCCCATACTCCCCATTCTGCCTCCCCTCTGGTCACTGTCAGTTTGTTCTTTATGGCCATGTACCTGGTTCTTTTTGTTCACTCATTTGTTTGGTTGATTACGTTCCACTTATAGGTGAGATCATATGGCCTTTCACTGCCTGGCTTATTTCACTTAGCATATGCTCTCCAGTTCCATCCATGCTGTCGTGAAGGGCAGGAGTTCCTTCTTTCTTTCTGCTGTATAGTGTTCCATTGTGTAAATGTACCATAGTTTTTTGATCCACTCATTTACTGATGGGCACTTAGGCTGTTTCCAGCACTTGGCTATTGTAATGCTCTTTTATGACACCTCTATTACACAGTTTTGTATAGTCAGTTTATTCTAAAGTTTGGTCACCAATTTGCCTTTTTAGAATAAGAAATTTTCCAGGTCATATTAGCCTTAATCTACAGAATCATTAATTTTTATTTTTTAAATCCTTACCCAAGGAAATGTTTATTGATTTTGGAGAAGGAGGGGAGAGAGGGAAACACCGATGTAAGAAGGAAACATGGGTTGTTTGCCCCTGTCTGCACCCCAGCTGGGGATGGAACCCACAGTATAGCTGTGTACCCAACCAGGAAAGGAACCAGCAACCTTTTGTTGCATGGGATGACACTCTAACCAACTGAGCCATGCAGCCAGGGCCAGGAGCATTACTTTTTATAATACCTTAGGCTTCAGGAAGGGTGAAGTGTAGGTACATGGGTGGCATGACATATCAGCCATCAAAGGACAGCACTAGTACTATATAAGGAAGTGATCATTGTTATATTTTTCTGTGGTTTTCTTTTGTGTTATTGGGCTTATTTTTACATTCAGCACTAGTATACTTTTGAAGAAAGGATATATTACTTTTAAAGGTTCAGCTGAGATTAGAAGTCATATCTATTTAGAAGTGGAAAGCAAAAAGGTTTACTATTTTTCTCTGCCAATTCTTAGAGACCTGGCATCAGACCCAGGATTTAGCAAAGCAGATAAGAGAATTAAAAATATTGGTGAGAATATGGTTGTTATAATTGGAAAGAAGATAAAATTCAGAGCAGGCTGGTGTATTTGAAAAATAAGAAGCAGTCACAGAACTTTATGGTGCAAAGAAATGGAAGAATGTAGTTAGTAGGTGACATGACAGAAAGAATATTCCCTTTAGACTCTAAATTCAGAAAGTAACATTGCTAACATATATCTAGGCAGTGTACTAAAGACCATAAATGATTTAATTCTCATGGAATTCCATCAATATGCTAATCAGATTGTTATTGTTCTTATGTTATAGTTGGAGTATTAGAGACTTAAGGAATTTAAATACTTTGCAAAAACAGCACTTGATAAGAAAAATGTCAGAGCGTGGGTTAAGCACCAAGCTTGTCTGAATCTAGATTTTTAACTTTTAAGTACTTTAATGCTATCTCCCGAATTATAATGCTTTTGGTTAAAAATAGGGAATCTGCAGAAGTTTGCTAGAATAGAGTGTAGAAACGATCTCTGTAGATGAAGGAACCGAGGTTGGACATCCATGCTGAACTGAGTCATGTCCAGAATCACAGCAAATGAGATGACAAAGAGGACAATGACGAGTGACACTCCTGGATCCAGATGAGTTGAGCACTGCTGATACAGAAATGTACAATGACAGATAAAAAGAGAGTAGGATAACTGGAAAGCAAAAACTTCAGAGAAGAAATTTGTTAAATAAAGTTGATAAAATAATGGTTTGGAAAATTAAATAGTAAACTACACTCATTGTTAACATTTCATTTTACTTGATATGATTGTATGATGTAGACTTCCAATGTTTTGTATTAGATATATATTGTATTACTAGTGCAACCATGGCAGCTAAAAAAAAAAAAACCCAAAAAACACCTATTGATTATCTCACAGTTTCAGTGGGTCATTCATCTGAGTTCAATTGCACAGAATTTTCTGTTTTTTGAGCCTCCCACAAAACTACAGTCCAGGTGTTGGCCGGGGCTGTGATCTCATTTGAAATGTCAGCTGGGGAAGGATCCATTTTGAAGGCCCCATGGTTGTTGGCACCATTCGGCTTTTTGCTGGTTGTCGGGCTGAGGATTTTAGTTCCTTCCGGGATTTCAGCTGCATGCTGCCCTCTGTTCTTTGCCATATGTGCCTCTCCACAGAGCAGCTCCCAACATGGCAGCTTGCTTCACAGTAGCTGGCAAGGTAAAGACTTTGCTAGCAAGATATAAGTCAGAATTCTGTATCCACCATTCATGGACATAACATTTCACCATCTTTGCTATAGTCTGTTGGTTAGAAGCAGCCACAGGTCTCGCCCACACTGAATGGGAGTGGATATATGAGGCATGAATACCAAGACATGGTGTTTATTGAGGACCATCTGCCACAATTTTCTAATAATAATCTTCCATTTAGAATGACTTATCTTATGCTCACAAAAAGATGAAAGAGGGAGTTAGAGAAAGACCTTCTGGGTGAAAAAGGAAGGTCACAAAATATGATTTCATGACTTGTAATCAATGATTGTTGTCTTCCATCTAATTCCACAAATTTATAGAAATGAAGGCTATTCTCTCAGGGAAAGATTTCTTTCTAACTTGACTCTCAGTTTGCCTTGTAATTTTTTTTCCTACTTTATTATTGATAAGCTGTTTTATTCTCCCACTTACTATGAGAAAATTTAATCCTAGATCAGAAACCTACCAGTTCCTTGGGAAATCTCTTTTGATTCACAGTTCACATTGCTGATTTCATCAATTACAATACAAGTTAAAAGGATAATTCTCAAAAAGAAATTATCCAGCAAGTGTTCTTATGTCAGGATGTCTCAGATAAAGAACATATTTTGTGTTGCACTAGACTAGCCACCAAATAGTTAGAGGTGTGATTCCCAGTAATACAATGTTTAATATGCTATGGGTTAAAAAAAAAAAAATATATATATATATATAGGTTTTAATACTTGACAGCATCTGAGACCTCACACCACTACCAGTAATTTTACTAGAGGAGAATTTGCTGTGAAACTAATGAAGCTCAAATTTCAGGGCCCTTCACCAGGTAAGGCCTCTTCCAAGACTAGCGTGCTCCACTTCAGGGTTGTGGGGTGGTGAGTGAGGGCTAAGAGCAATAGTCACTGCTCTGTTCCAGATACAAGACACTGCCGCACCCCAGGTGTCACTGTCGATACTCTAGTGGTGCCCCTGAAGCTGCCATCCACCTACATAACTACCAGGTCCTTAAAATCATCTGTTTTATGAGACTTCAAGGAACAAAATTGGCATTAAGCTCCTATGATCCCAAGGAGAGGGATATGATCCAGACGGACCGCTCCACTGAGGTTTCGTGTGAAGTGGTCTGTGAAGATTCACCCAGGGGAGGCAAGAATAGGGTTAGAATAGGAATGGGTTAGAATGGAATGCCCACGATAAACAAGCTCTTCTGTAAGGGTCATGGGAGGGCACGTCTGCAAAATCATAAGTATGGAGGTCTCTGAGAGCTTTCCTCGGGGTAAGAATCATTGCTTAAACAAGTAACTAACTGCAGAGCAGCTACAGATGTGGCATCACCGACGGAAAGTTGTGAAGCTGAGAGACACTTTTCTAAGGTATCAATAACTTTTTTCAATCAACCCTGCTTGACTGAATTAGCTTTCTATTCTCTCTGCAGAAAATAGTGAAAATTTGCAGCATATAAAGAGACAAAGATTATGCAGCTTTTTAAAAAAAGTGTAGAGGTGTTAGATAATTCATTGGTATTAACACATAATTTTTGAATGTTGTAATGTTTGTGATAGTTCCTGTTTAATTAAATTTCAATTTCTTGGGATTTAGGTACTCAAAAAATTACTTATGTTTATATCTTATTTTCCATTTTTACATTTGTAATTTTTTCCTTAAAGGGAGTCTCTTAAACCGTAATCAGTTTCTGCTCTCACAAAACCCGGATATAACTTGACAGCTAGGAAGCCCTTTATCACTGTTTGTGTGCCTCTATCCACACGTAGGTGTGCTATGTGTGTATATTCATCTGCAGAACTTCTGAGCCATTCATTTCTAGTAAAAATCATTTTAGGATTTTACATCTTCGTCTCCTCCAAAAGAACCCTCCTTCTGCCTTTAGTTTCTGCATGTATGTGCCCCATGAAACATCTCCTTCTCAGTGGAGATCCAGGTGCTTAGATTAGCTTTCTTAATTCAGAGATTCTCAAGATAATACCAAGTCATCAGGCTCATTGTTTAAACCGGCAAATAGGAAAGGAAAACTTGGCTTTGTCATCTGAGTTCAGGAAAAATTAAGAGGTTCCTTTTTTCCTACCATGGATTTATAATAATCTCCATAATCCCACTGGTGTGAATTGAAAATGCAATCACCAGTAAGAAAACGGTTAAAAAGCTCTGATATGTTGGGCTATGCTGCTTTGGCAAACAAAGGCCTTGTTGTTCAGAGAGCAGAAAGTGGCTTTTGGTTTTCTGCATGACAGTGGTGAGCAGAGAAGCACTGTGAGGCCCTGGGTCAGCCGAGCACAGCACTGTTACAGCCAATAAAATACAAAATATGATAGATATTGCCTTCCCAAAAGAGAAAAAAGTAAACTCTCCTTCACATCACTACTCCATATCTTGTCTTACTTGATCTGGCAGCCTCTTCCAGCCAGGCTCACAGAGGTGTAATTGATGTCTAGGGTGTGGGGAGAACATAAGGTCTCCCTTAGTAAAATATGTTGTTTATTGTGCTCAAGAGAAATACCTTCATAATTCATTAGGCACTTCTGGGAATGGAAGCCATTAAGTCAGTCACAAAAGAAGACTCATGCAATCAAATGAGTTTGTTTTCATTATGCTTTTTTCTCCTTTCAAGATTGTGGACTAAAATTTCTAGAATGCCTGAGAACATAAATATGTAACATACCAAAGGGTGCATGGAAGATTAGGTTAAAAATGAGCAAAATAAAGTAAAGACTGCCATTTTCTATTTAATTTTGATTTTACTGTGATCTGAAAAGCATGGGTAGTCCTTCAAAACAAAATTCAATTGTTCTAATGTAGAGAATTACGTGGATTGAGCCTTAGATAAAATGAGTCTGAGAGTCAAAGCTTTATTCCTGTGTTAATAATCTTCTTGTAAGGCCCACCTGAGTTTCTTCAGAGAATGGTAGACATTTTAAATGTTCACTCTTAAGAAAATCCCACAAGAGTGTTGGGTGTATCTTCTTTGGATTTAACATTTTACTTTTCTTTTTTTTCTCTTTTTTTAAATTGAATTATTGGGATGAGATTGATTAATAAAGTTATATAGATTTCAGGAAAACAATTCTATAGCGTGTCACTTTTCACTTCCATTTTAGATTACTATTGGTAATTTCCTTAAATTAAGGAAAAAGAGAAAAAAGAGCCAAAAAGTGAAAATCTTTGGAAAGTAAAGATGCAGAAAAAAATAGTTCACATTATATTTGTGTAAGAAATAAAGAAAAAGAAGAATATGGGTGTGCATTTGTTTAATTTGTCTATAAAGAAAAGGATAAACCAGAATCTAATTAAATGCTGATTTATAAGGGATTAGTGGCAACTAGATGAACAGGACAGGAATACAAAAAAGGCTTTTCTCTGTATACCTTTTGCTATAATTTGGCCTTTAGAACCATATCATTAATCGATAAATAAATCAAAATACATGAAAAGGAAATCTTACATTCAATACAAACAGGAAGAAATAAATAGTTTATCAAAATCAAAAAGCAATTATCCAATGATAAGAATTAAATTTAGTAACTTTAAATTCATTTTTCTGATTGTATAACCTTAATAGTCATAAATCCATGTATTTATATATATACACATATAGTGAAATATTACTCTTATTTATTAAAGGTTTTGGTTGTTTTTTAGCAGTGAAATGGATGTCAAATTAGGTGTGTATTGTCAGACAGGTATAAATGTATTGATGCTGAGGAGTACCAGTTTTTACTTTCGGAGAAGGGTGATACTGATACTGAATGAGGAAGGTGAGAAAGGACCCTGTGTTGATTGGTTCAGAATTGAAAGTATCAATGTGGAATTTATTGCATATCTCTATCTATCATCTATCTATTTATCTATCTACCTATCTACCTACCTATCATCTATGGGTGGCTGGGGGGCAAAAAATTCAGAATGTATTTATAAAAAATTGTGTATTTATTCTTACATGTTTAAACTTCAGTCACCTTCAAAGTACTCTCTATATGATGCAATACACCTATCAAGACTTTTTTTCTGCTGCCAAAGTAGTTTTTGAACCCATCTATTTTAATGCCTTTTAGTGCTTCTGCTGTTTTTTGTTTCATCTCTTCCACATTGGCAAAACAGTGTTTCCCTTTGAGGACTTTTTTCATCAGAGGAAACAAACTAAAAAAGTTGCTCGGGGCGAGATCAGGTTAATAGGGATAGTGGGGTATGGGGCTCATGCCGTTTTGGGTCAAAACTCCTGAACATTCAGCACAGTGTGGGCAGGTGCACTAGTAAATCACCCATCATGGAACAGGCAAATGTACTGAAAGAGTCTTCAAAAAAGTTTCACTGAAGCCAAAGGCAGCCTCTCACAATTCCAGCTGGCACACTGACACAGATGGGTTCCAAGAACACTCACCTAGTGGGAAAAGCCTGTACTACCAGGGGCCCGCCCTCCAGAAAATAATTCTGCTTTTCTTTTGTGGATCTCCTCACCGGTATTTATGTAGTTACCTAGCTCTTAGCTGTCCAATGAAAAAGAAGCAATGACAACTTAGTAGTGATAAATACACCTATCATGCAAATATGTTTTTTGTCAGTAACAATCCCGACCAAAAGGAACCTGTGTGTCTTAAGAAACGACTGATTCAAATTCTGAGTTCTGGAAAGCTCAGGGTAAGCCTGAAACATTCTCTTTCATACCACCATGAAGTGCTCAAATAATAAGGAAGCTATGTCAAAATGATACCAAAATTGGTTTAAAGGGCTTACACTGGCAAAATTTTGTATAGTATAAGTAATAAAATATAATGACACTAATGATTTTGAACACAGCGGATTTTACCTAAGTATGTTTATTTGTGTACATGTGTGAGTATCAAAATTTTAGGAGAATAACAAGCTCTAAGAACAAGTATGTACAGACTTCCAGTCCTCTGTCTCTCTTTTCTTCCCTCAGCTCTGTCTCCTCCTCCTCTTGTCTCACAAGCTCTACCTTTCTGGTTCTTTATCCAAAATATTGTCTGCTAAAATATCAGTGGCATTACCATCTCTCCCAAAATTATTTAAAAGAAGACCTAAGGAGGATATAATACTTATATTAAAAGAATGAATTATCTAAAATTATGTTCCTTAGTCCTTATGTGTACCATTAAAATAATATTAATAAGGTAAGAACCAGGTATGTTAAACTGATGGGTAAGCCTGTCTTATGGTAAATAAGTTTTAAACATAGCACATGTGCCTCCATTTCCTGAAAAAAGAAATTTTAAATATTCCAGCACCTGCTTAAGTTAGATATTGGTTAAGTTCATGGGATATACATGTAACTGTAGATTTAATTGGACTTTTTATTACCTTTTAATATTTTTCCCAAAGACTACCATGTCTCAGAACAAAGCTTACTTGTCTACATTTTTAACAAAGTTGATTTTTAAAAATATGTGTTACAGCATGGCTAGTATCTTTACATTCTCAGGGAATTTCTTTCTTCCTTCATGGAAGTGAGAAGACCTGTGTCTCAGGGCACTCAGAAAGGGATCTGTTTGAGACCATACACGAGTAAGAATCAATACAGGTGAAAGATCAGCAGTAGCAATAGTTTAAGACCACGTTTGTGCTATAAGGATTTCTTTTTACAATAGTTTACCACAAAAACTACACAAGGGAGAAAAGTAAAATTATCTGGATTAAGTGGATAGTAATAAATAAAAACAGTGTTGAACTCGTGGCCTACAGTGCTTGCAATACAAAATACATAGATATAAGTTCATAGCATATAGCACTAATATATTTATATCATATGCAGATAATAATTTTGGGTGACTGTCAAGCTGAAATGGCATTCATGCAGTAAATGGCCTTGTGGTACAGTTATTTGAAGCAAAAAGCCTGTTATATATATTATTTAATTATAATATAATATGGACACCCAAAAAATTTTTAGGATTAAGCAAAATTAAGCATGACAACAGAGAAACAACAATAATATAATATATTAAGCTTGACAACCTTAAATGAATTATTAATGGGTGAATTTCCTTAGCTCATTTTGACCATGTTAATATAAATATAGTAATACATTTGAAATGCTTAGCACAGCTCTTCACACAGTCAATATTTAATATATAGTAGTCATTGCATATGTACATACATATGCAATACATAGCACTTATGTATATGTATATATAAAAACTATATATATCAGTTATTTGTGTGTTGTTGTGCTGTCATTAATGCCTGTCTCTTCCACTGTACCTTTCATCACGGTGGATTTCTGCCCATAATTTTTATCCTAAACACTTAGTATGCTGCCTGGAGTACCACAAGGATTCAATAAAATATTTGTTGCTTAATCAACACCAAAAAGTTCAGAATCCAAATTCATTAAAAATCTATTTAATAAAATCTCTACTCAAACAAATAATAAAACAATTCCTTATCTTTTAAAGCTTATAAACATAACTTAAATCATGTTTCCCACATTACTAGGAATAACTATATGCCAACTACCATTTATTAAGTACTGACTTCATGCTGGGCATTGTAATAAATAGTTTAGTTGCATTATCTCATCCAATGCTCAAATTAGCCACATAATGCAAATATTAATAGTCCCTTTTTACAGATGAGAAAATTGAAGTTCTGAGAAGTCAAATGAGTTGAAAAGTTCTGCCTTTGTTTGTCATAACTTCTGAACCTCAAACTAAATATATTTCCTATTGAATACATCTCTGTTATTAGTACCTATGAGGTACTTTCACAATTATTGGGGGAAAAAAAGAGCAAATTCTAGCTCCCAAACTGATGACTGTGTTGTCCTGAGAGTTGTAAAACCTTCTTACAGGTTACAACCATATTATGAATATAGAGCTTTATTGTGTATGAACAGCTTGAAAAAGGTGTGGAGGTCCTGTTTGAAGTGGCAAACATCCTTTGAAATGGGGCTGTTGTGTCTGACAAGGTATTTTCGCTGGTTAAATAAGAAATAGAATACACTACATATAAATGCCATGTAGGCAAAATGCTTTAGAAATACTGCAATCACTGACTTATGGGGGATTTGTGATGCAGCCTTGAAATATAGGTCACTAAATAATGTGGCAAAATTAATGTGGAAAACTTATTATGTCTAGATGAAGGGGGAAAATGTGGACGCCTGAAAAATTTTTAGGATTAAGCAAAATTGAGCATGACAACAGAGAAACTACAGAAAGATTCAGGTATTGTTTTGGAGTTATAAATGTCATTTCTACTCACTTCCATGGAGGCAAGACATCAGCAAATCAAACGTGTCAACATACGGCTCTTTAAAATTTGACAGCCTGAGGCCCAGCTGGTATGGCTCAGTTTGAAAGGTCACCAGGGCCATTCCTGGTCAGGGCACATGCCTGGATTGTGGCTTTGGTCCCCACCGGGTGCAACCAGGCAATTTTTCTCTCTCACATGGATGTTTCTCACCCTGTCTTTCTCCCTCCTTCTCTCTCTAAAAATCAAAAATCGAAAACAAAATGTAAATAAATAAATGAAATTTGTCAATGTGGTTGAGTACTGGTATATAGTGCCTGTATCTACTTTCTAGATATCCTAGTGATGGAAATATCTTAGAGTATAAATAACAGCCTAGTTTAATTAAAAAATAAGTAACCCTGACAGGCATGGCTCAGTTGGTTGTGCATAGTCCCGAAAAGCAAAAGGCCTCCAGTTTGACTCCCGGGCAGGGCACATGCCTGGGTTGCAGGCCTGGCCCCTGGTTTGGTTTGTGTGCGAGAGGCAGCCGATTGATGCTGCTCTCCCTCTCTTTCTCTCTCTTTCCTCTCTATCTAAAAATAAATGAACAAAATATTTTTAAAATAAATGCATTATATCTGTATTGTAATGTCAGAACAACAAAAGTTTGTTCTAGGTCTGATGTTAATCCTGCATATGTCATTTACAAAAAATGGTTTTGGATGATCTGCTTCATTAATAAAGTTTGTTTTGGATTGTGTTTTATAAACAAGATTGCAAAAACAGCTGGTAGAGCAACTTTTATAACAATACGAATGTTTTAGAGTATGTGTATATAAGGTGCATACAGTACTTTGATTTTAAAGCTTTTTATATTATTAATCAGTCTTCAGTGTAATTGTATATTTTGCCCTTATTTTGCATAAATATACCATGTCTATGGAGTTGCTTTTCCTCAGAAAGCAGATAGGAAAAAATTTAAAACACTGAAGTTAAGCTTCAGGATGGATATAGAACTGTCCTGGAAGCCTTTAACATATATCTATATGTAAGGAACAGTTTTTGATATTTTGCTTCACTGAAATATCTTTAACTTTGCCTTGTGTTTGTACTTCTATATTTAATTCACTATCAGAGAGTTTTTATTCTGTGCTCTTAATGTTTCTATCTCATCTCATTGTCATCACACTAGGAAATCCCAGTGCCATCACACACTCACTTGTCATGAGTAGAAAATATTCACTACCACCATAGGCAAATTTTGCATAATCTATGCCTGCACTGTGTTCAAATTATCTCAGATGTCATAAAAAAGTTGTCAGGATATAATCTGGGAAAGTACTTATTACAAACACTTTTCTTGAAACACTTTTAGATATTTTCTCCATGACATTGGTTGATATAACTAACACTTTTCAAAATTTTAATTAGAGTGATATAATAATATTACCTTATCATTAATCTTGTACTAATAATTGGAAAGATTTGAACTAAATAGAAATTTTTATATTGTACTTAATTTCCTTCAGTTATTGGAGGTCTTATATATACATTAAACTATGGGAAATGTACAAAATATTATGCATAGTTGCTAAGTTCACAGTAATTAACCTATAACTCAGAAGCAAACACATAGTAAAGTAACTACAAGCTTTTATGTATGTAAAGTTTGCAGTGTTAAGGAAAGAGAATGATGTAACTGAATCAGTTAGGAAAGACTACATAAAGAATAACTTAGGTAAGATTTAAAGATAGGTAGAACTGATAATTATGACTGAACATTTTTGGCAGATGAAATTGTTTGTGCAAGATAAGAAGGTGGGACATTGCAAAATGTATTCAGAGAAGACACTAAATAAGCAAGCTAAATTAAAGGAGTCAAGTTGGATATAACAGGAAGGATGGGACATTAAATTTTAAATTGCAAGATCTAGAAACCAACCTTTTCCAAACTGCCCCATGAAACATCATTAATCTTTAGAGAGGTACTTTTGAATGAAGTCTTCTAAGCCAAACTACATTTTTTTTTGTCCTTCTAAAGGTTCTAAGAATTTATAATATAAAATTCCCAGTATTCTCATAGTCTTATGACTATGGGACTTTGTCAATTTTTTCCTGTACTTACCCAGTGCCTTGAACAACTATAGGTGAACTGAATAAGAAGCCATTGGTTTTAACACAGTCAAGTGACTTGATAAAATCAGTGAATTCAGAGGAATCATTTAATGTCAGTCCTACATGGGAGGAATGGAAGAGAAGTTGGAGACAGACCAGAGTCAGAGAGACCAGAGGGAAAATTAGTAAGCTTATCAGTGCATTAGACCTAGTGCGATGGCAGTGAGAATAGATAAGAATAAGGGCACAGAATAAAAAGTCTCCGATAGTAAATTAAACATAGAAGGACAAGCACAGGCAAAGTTAAAGATAATTCAGTGAAGCACAGCATCAAAAATGGCCCCTCACATATGGATGTATGTTAAAGGCTTCCAGGACAGGAGTTCTACATCCATCCTGAAACTCCACTTCAGCATTTTAACAACTTTCCTGCTAGAGAATTGTCCCTAAGTGTTCATCTTAATTATTCCAGCTATATTTCACCCATTTTTGTGGCAGCATTTCAGGCTTTTTCAAGTAGATTTGACCCCTTCAAAGTTTCTTATCAATCTAATATCTAATTTCTCCTGACTTGTAAAAGACAAGTTGATTGAATTCTTATTGAAAATGATTGGAACAAAGACCTTAATTAATATTAGGGGAGTGGCTTGCCTTTATATTTACATATGGCTTTCAAGTGATTTTACAGTTGCTAAATCAGGAGCAAAGAAAATATAGAGTCCTATTTATTTCAAAATACTTCCAACATCTTTGAAACCTTTTATTGGATGTCAGTAAATTTCTATAACTCAAAAATGTGAGACTTTATTTTATTTCATTTTTATTCATTTATTTATTTTTTATCCTCACCAGAGGACAGTTTTTACTGTTTTTTAGAGAGAAAGGAAGGGAGAGAGAAAAACATTGGTGAAAGGGAGAGGTATGGTGTGGCTGCCTCCTGTACCCTCCTGGTGACCATACACACCCAGACTGGGGACTGAAAGTGCCTGGGGATGAACCCACAACATAGGCATGTATCCAACCAGAAATTGAAACCACAGCCCTTTGGTTACAGGATGACACCCCAACCAACTGAACCACGCCAGCCAGGGTGTGAAGCCATATTTTATAGTGATACCAGAATGTGATATAAAAGATGTGGATTTAGAAGTCATTTGTCAACCTGATTTAAATTCTGCCTGTACAACGTATTAGCCAGGTTGTTTAGGCAAGTTATTTCAAGGATCGGCACCTTTTTTGCCTAAATCACTATATTGTAGAGGTGATTATATTTACCTCAATAACTACAAAATGTGTTAATTTATGCATGTTAAGTGCTAGCATGGTGTCAGACATATAGTCAGTCATTAGTATGCTTAAATCCCTTGTCCCTTTACTTCTCAAATTTTTAACAATTAAAACGAACAATTAAATGAATTTTTAAACTGCCTCTAAAGTTGTTGCCATTAATTTTTACTTAAATCATTTTGCCACCTTTCATCTTTGTCCATTTTATAATAGCGATTCTTCCTCTGTAGCACTCTTTTTCCTGCCCATAAAGACCAGGGTTTTATAGATTTATCATTCTCCTTCTCTTTATCACTGTCACCATTACCAAGGTAAGGAAACACAATTATTTCCAAAAGAGCTGATTCAGTCTATAAGAAAATTTAGGCCTAGACCTTCCTGAAGTGGAAAGCATGTTTGGGGGTGTAAATTTAGTTCCACAGTCCAACGGACAAGATAAACATGTTCATTTTGTAACAGATATTTTCCTGGGAACATCAGTCTAAGAGTACAACTAGGAAACGAGAAACCAATAGCTCTTCATAACTTGCGTCTTTGCTAGAACTGATATCCACCATGCAAAAATTATCTTTTAAAACAAAGGACAAAGGAGAGAAATAGCTAGAAGTCCTGATACATCAATAGGCTGCCATTGTATTTTATATCATTGTTTATAACCTTATGGCCTCCCAGACCTCTAAAATAGCAACAACCAACTACTCTTAATGTACCTGAGGATTTAGCCAGTTGCTACTAGATACTCTCCCTGTCTTGCTGTATATACCATCAGCAGCCTTTGCCTGCTTTGCCTTGGTGAAAAGAATCCAGGTGATGAACCCTAACATTGAATCATTAGAAAAGCCCCCCAGGTCTCACCTTTCCTACTGCAACAGGACACTGGCCTCTTTTTATCCTTCTACTCACATTATATGAGGGATACCTTTCAAAGAAGTAAACTTCTTAGCTCTGGCCTTCCACACAACCTAGAGCTCACCAGATCTAGGCAGTAGGTTTCAGCTCCTTTGATTAATTTACTCATTCAAAAGAATTATTAAACATGCCTGATGCAATAATTAGGTCACAAGTGTGGGTACATCAAACAGATAGAGACATAACCTAGGCACTTGCTTCCACAGAGCTTCTGGGTTATATGTTGAGCCAAAAACAAACACAGGCAAAATCTCATAGATATGGAAAAGAGTATGGTGGTTACCAGAGGGAAGGGGGTAGGTCGGGTGTTAAAGAGTAAAGGGGGTCTAAGTAAAGGAGGTCTATAAGGTAACAGAAGATTTGACTTTGGGTGGTGAGCACACAATACAATATATAGATGATATATCATAGAACTGTGCATTCAAAACCTATATAATATTATTACCCAATGTCACTCCAATAAATTTAATTTAAAATTTAAAAAAGTTAAAAATAAAAATATCAGTTAGTTAAAATTAAAAAATCAGAAACAAGAATGGAACATTCAAGAGGGTAGACATTTCTGTTTTGCTCTCCACTTTTATACCAGGGCCCAGAACAGAGCCAAGCATTAATGATCTCTCAATAAATATTTATGTAAAATAAAGATATGATACAATGTGGAAGTAGTGAGTATAATGAAGAAATGTAGAGTTAGAGGATAGGCTACAAAAGGTAGATAGGTTATTGTCTTTTACTCTTTTCCAGTTTTCATGAATTTTCTGTTCCAAGATGTGAGTGGTTCATTCTGTTTCTTTTGGCACCTGACCTGCACAATGATCTCCAGTGCCCCATCCACAGCCCATCTGTGGGGCATAACTCTCTTTACTTTTGCTTCTCTCACCAGAAGCCAGTCTTTGACTGCACGTAGGTCAACTATCTCCTTGAAGAATTAAGGATACAGATTTGTGTTAAGGTTATATTTCCCTTTGAAATATTTGCTGAATTTTTAACTTAATCCAAACACGCTTTCAGAGATAAAAGATCAGGTTACTTATTCTCCAGTAGTTTTCAAAAAGAAAAGTGAATTGTGATTGTTAAAGCCATGACAAAGTTTTAACTGTCCACAGTGAAATGAAACATGTGAGAGCAATAAAGTACCTTTTTAAAAAGCAGAATGTATTGCTTTTAAAAAGCTTTATTTGAAACTATCATATCTCTTTCATTTTTGTATTCAAAATGCTCTTTATGATAATATGACATTCATCTCATAAAGTAATATTGTTCTTCTGGTTGTATATTAGGCAAAATTAAAAGTTAGTGATCCTGAATCAGTAGCTAAATTTGGGGGTAGTATCACTGAGAATCCATTGGAAAAGTAAAAGAATGACTGTATACACACATGCAACACACACACACACCTGTTTGTTAACTTCCTGGGGGTAGAGATGGACTCTATATTTTATATTTGAACTTTAAATGCTCAGTGCTTGAATAGGTGTCCATTAAATGTTTATTTACTGAATAAGCAATTCTAAGCTACCATTCACAAACAACATAAAGAAGGAACATAAAGTAAGCTAATGTGTGTGTTAAAAACATTAGTGGAATCTGCCCTGGCTGGTATGGCTCAGTGGATTGAGTACCAGCCTGCGAACTGAAGGGCACTGGTCCGATTCCCAGTCAGGCCACATGACTGGGTTGTGTGCCAGGTCCCCAGTGGCAGGTGCTTGAAAGGCAACCACACATTGATGTTTCTCTCCTTCTCTTTCTCCCTCCCTTCCCCCTCTCTAAAAGTAAATAAATAAACTATTTTACAAAACAAAAACAAAAAACAGAGCAAAACAACAACAACGGAAAACATTAGTGGAATCCATGAAGGTGCTAACCAGACCAGCTGGGACAGAAAATAAAGAGTAAAAGAAATTCAGATAATGGATCTTTGTGGATAACAAATAATCAATGAAGAAGAAGAGGAATTTTCTTTTTAGTTAATCCCTATCTTTCCCATTCATCCCAAGACCAGTTATGAGGATAACTTTAACTTTGCTGAAACTCAATTTATACCTCATACATATTTTACTACATGGAAGTGACAAGTTAAGCAGCATCCATATGCAGTTGACTCTTGAACAGCACAGGTTTGAACTAGGTAGATCCACTTACACATGTTATCCCTGTAAACACATACCTAAAGCACTGTTAGTGTATTTTCTCTTCTTATGATTTTCTTAATAACATTTTATTTTCTCTAGCTTGCTTTATTGTAGGAATAGAGTCTATAATGCATATAACATACAACATATGTGTTAATTGACTGTTGACATTCTAGTTAAACCTCCTGTTCAACAGTAGGCTATTACAGTAGGGCCTCAGTTCTCAAACACAATTTGTTCCAGAAGGCTGACTGAGAAGCAATTTATTTGAAAACCTAATTATGTTTTCCCATTAGAAGTACAGGTATCAGCACGAAAGGGTAGTCAGGTAGAGAACCGAAGTTTTGTTTAACAACTGAGGCATTTTTGCAATGAACAACTTGGCTGAGAGCTGGATTGTTTGAGATGGGAGATGTTCGAAAACGGAGGTTTGACTATAGTAGTGAAATTTGAGGGAAGTCAAAATTACATGTGGATTTTTATATTGTACATGGGGGAATTGGCACTCCTAACCCCCAGGTAATTTAGAGCTTTCTATAGGTTCAAATTGCAATATGGAAAATCTCTCAGGTAGACTAGATTCACCTTTGATTTGATTACTCACTAGCCATTTTAGAGTTTGTGTTGTGCTTGTTTGGCCTCTGCTCACTATGTTTTCTTCTTTTCCATCCTAAATTCTTATGGTCACACATTGTTTAAATTATTGTTTCCATGATTAGGTCCACACTGTTGAATCTGAAAAATATAGAGATGTTACAGAGAGAGAGAGAGAGAGAGAGAGAGGGAGAGGGAGAGGGAGAGGGAGAGAAATTAGGATATTAACTACTGTCTGTTTCTCAAGACAGTACATTTTTGAAATTACTGTCTCTGAGGCTACTCCTATCTGGCAGTCAACTGTACTGTTTATCAGTTACTTTAACACAATAAAGTTGAAAAATAGGATAAATAACCTGAACAGAAATAAAGCTAAACAGGCACATAGGCACTAGTGTGTACAAAATGAAAACAGGAAAAATCACCCTCACTTAAAAACATCCCCAATGGTTCATAATGCAACTGAGATAATGATATGCTATTTCATATAAATATCTAATGGCTCCAACAAGAGAAACTAACTATAATGAACAGTCTCATTAAAAAATAAAAATCACCGAGGGAGCATGCAGGAGCAATCCAATCTTGGCAACACCACTTTGTGGGCAGCTCTAGATTTGAAGATCAGTGAAGGTGCCAGGGTTTCTTAATTTATGTTAAGCCTAATAATTTTTGGTTCTCTGCAAATTTTCCCCCAACACAGGACTCATATACTTAAATGAAATCAAAGTAGCACAATATTATTTTAAGGTGTTTGTACTGAAATTTAATTTAAATATCAAAGATTATATACCACTAAGGACTAGTTATAAATAAAGCTTCTAGGCCCACATAAATTAGATTTAAATAGCAGATAATAGTTGAGATTTCATGCTTTGGCTTGAGGCAGTGTTTGCTTAAAGGTAATTGAGAGAAAATATGATATTTATACTTTTTATAATTCGTATTGATATCACTGAGCATACCTAATAATAATAATAACTGAAATGTTCATGCAGCATTGACAGATAAGCAAATAAAAATATGGGGTGCCCAGGAACATTTGAATTTCAGATAAACAATGATTATGCTTTTCATGTAAGTTTGACCCATGCAATTTTGGGAATAGCTTACTAAAAATTATTTATTATTTATGTGAGATTCAAATTTAACTGGCATTTTATATTTGATCTAGCAAACCTAAGTTCAGGCCAATGCCAGTAAAGTTATATTGTAATGCATGGTTGTTTGATTGAGTAAATTAAATAGACTTATTTATATATTATTTTCTCCTTAGGTGAAACAGATTTGAAATGGGTGGCAATGTGAGAGACAATGCTATAGCTTAGCAATATTTGGTTTGTTTCTTTTTCCAGGAAACACTAATGGCAATTATTATGCAACCCCCTTGAAATTAGGTAAAGCCATATGACTGGTTTCTAAATGATTCTAAGTTATGTTCACCTCCCACAGTCTTCTTTCTCTCTCTCTTTTTCCTTGTCTGCTAGTTGGAGGCACAAGTCCTAGTGGAAAATGCTGATCCTTTGAGGATGCCAGAGACACAGTATGGAAAAGGTCTAGGTGCTGAGTGAACACATGAAGTAGGAGATGGGCCTCGCATTCCCTCTTGCCACCAGTGCCCATTAGATGGTGATGTGAGTGAGAATGAAACAGCTTCTGAGACGCTGAGGTTGTTTGTTTCTACGGTTAGTGTGACTTAACCATTGATACAGATATTAGGACATTGCAATAGATAGCTTTTGCAATTGAAATTTCATATATGTGATAATTGACTTAGCAGGCTAGATGTGGGTGGTGAGGGGACAGATACAACAGGCTGGGCAGCTTCATAACTGTATTGGTCAGCATCAAACATTTGATAAAACAGTAGAAGCAAAATCATGTGTCTACTGAGCTCTATCTTCACGTGAAGAGATTAGTAAAAAGAACATTATTGTTATTTGTTGGATGTGGTTATTGATTATTCTGAGTGATTTACTATCCCAAAAGAAAGTTTAGGGAAGAATAGGCCAATTAGCAATATTAAATAAAAAAGGAATAGAAAAAAGTCCAGAAATTTGGATCTTTTAAGGTGGGAAAGTCCACTTGTTTAGATTTCAAACATTTTTTTAAGACTTTACTTATTTTTTGTTTTATTTTTAAAAGTCTTTATTGTTATTGTTATTTTTTATTTTATATTTTTTGATATACTTTATTGAGTATGCTATTACAGTTGTCCCATTTCCCTCCCCACCTTTATCCCCTCCACCCTGCACCCCATCCCATCATCCCCCACACCTCTTAGTCCATGTCCATGGCTGCACCCACCAGTTCTTTAGCTTCTTAATTTTCCACACTACTCCCAGCCTCCCCCAACCACTTTTATTTTTTTGGTCAACATTTTCCCACCACCACTTTCCGATCATTTTTTAAAGAAATTTAAAACGTCTTTGAGCTACAAAGACCTAGTAAAATTTCTTAAACAAAGAAAGTCAATTCTGGAACAGATTTAGATTAAGCATGTGGCTTTGAGATTGTCTCCAGGTCATTGCCATTGAGTTGAGGAGGAGCAGCTTGGGCATGAGAAAACAAATAAATAAATAAATCTAAAAAAGAATGTTTAATACAGTTATTGTTGAGTCACATGGGCACTAAATAGATCAGGCATCTGCTAATGCTTTAGGAAATTTTATATTGCCTTTGATTTTTCAAAGGTAGCACAACCTTTGGAACTCCAAGCTTGCTTTTATAAGGATCAGGCTGCAAAAGCCATTAGGATTAATAACCACATGAAAGACATGGTCAGAGTTAAAGACAAAAGTAAGGAACTTCTAGGAACATAATAAGGACCAAGATAATGAACAATACATGGTTGGGCAAAAGTAGGTTTACCATTGTAAGTAAGGGAAACAGAGTTTATCCCTGTATTAATATGTATTAGTTATGGTATTATTTCCTTATGAACAATGGTAAACCTATTTCTGTGCCCCCTCTGTATGCTATATTGCCTGGAATGTGCTATATTGTTGGGCTTTGATGTGTTAACTAGATGTGACTTTGTATTTATAGGAATAAATGGAATAAAATGGTTTTTGGAGTCTAGAAAGACAGGTTTCTCCTATTCTTCTTTTGAACAACTAGAATGATTTATGATGACTTTGTGCTAAAGTGAGATCATGTGACTGAGACCTGACCAACAGAAAGCAGGCAGAGAAGTCTATGATAGATACTTTTGGAAATGGCAGCATGTAACACTTCACCATTGCCCTCTCACATCTTCTATCTCCTCATCTCACAGCCTGAAGGAGAAGAGCCAGGAGAGGACATGAGCCCCTGGTAGACAGAAAAGCAATTGGGTGGAAAGAATCGGGTCTGAATGGCAGCGGGAAGCAACACAGCACTCCCTTCCTCTGCCATCCTATGTCACTTAGATTCCCCATAAATGAAGTTGTATTTTGGAATGCCAGAGAGATTTTAGGATTAGCAATTGCCCTAGGCAGATGAACACAATGATGCAACAAACACAATCCTGCTATACTGTCTGGTGATTTTATATAAGGCTTAAAAATCAATTTCAATACATTTGATAAATCTTAGGTTTGGTGATTTGGGACGCACCAGCCAATACGGTGTCTCATTTCTCAGAGAGAGGACACAAAAATGTAAGATGTACCCTTGATTTTGGACATTACCTTTAATTAAGACTTGCTTTATATTCCAGTTGGACCACTTTTATTCACCTTTTATGGGTAATCATTTGAAATTCAAGGTTCTAAAAACTAGGTCATTTTATAGTCTTCTTTCTTGAAATGTGATGAATTCATCTGGTGATTTAAAATTTTTTTTCTCAAAGTTTTATAACTTGTCAAACCTAGTATCACATTTACTATATTCTCGAAAGGAAGTTTATGTAACAAGACAAAACTGCAACAGAATAAGCCAGTTCAACATGCTGTTATGTCTGATTTTATGTGCTAAAGAGAAAGGATTTAGAGGAGAATCTCAATGGATTTTTGTTTAACCAATATGCAACAGGTGCTCTTTGTAAACTTATGAAATTGACAAAATACAATAGATTATCAAGAACTCAAAGTTAAAGTGAATTTTCAATCCATTTAATTTATTTAATCAAAACCTCTAGTAGCATCCTTGTTCATTATTACCTAGCTTGTAAGCGCATACCAAAAAAATGTGGGTATTGCTACATCTAAATGTGGGTTATTCTATCCTCTGATATTAAGAAGTTCAATCATTTATCCCGATGCCAAGCTAAATGTTTTTTTACTTCAGTGCTTTTCATACTTTCGTTCACATTTAATTCACCTGAGAATCTTGAAAAAATACCAGTACCATACACCCACCTCTAGATACTCTGATTTAAATGCTATTGAGTGCAGACCCAGTATTGGACATTTTCAGTTTCTCAAGTGTCTAATACTCAGCACAGTTAAGGAATCACTGCTTTAATTATATTTCTGGTCTCTAGATTCACCCAATTTAACTTGGAGGAAATAATTGTATGATTCTTTTGTTACTATTTTCTACAAAGACGCTTGTAGAGGCATGCTTGAGAAAAAACTGTAACTCTATGTTAGACATTTTAGGTAAGGTAAAATTTCTGAGTCATTCGTGATTACAATCAATTTGAAGATGAGTTATAATTCCTTTAGTTACATAATACAAAGAGAAAAGATAAACTCCAGCATCATCAGTAAATGTTAAAAATTTTCAATCTGGTATTGGTTATCTCCTTTGTGTCTATTTTTTTTTTAATGTGGGCTGCTTTCTTTTACAAGGAATTGTCAAAATTATTGATTATAATGCTTTTATGGCAGAGGATTATAATTAATCATAGCAGAATCAATAAACATGGCTGTTACCAAAAACGGTTACAATGTGATTTTAAAATCTTTAGTTGAAGAGAAATTTCCTTAAGATAAAACTCCTGTAGTGCAATGGCCAAGATGATTCTGTTCCCTTCTGAGTAATAATGTATAATCTATGACTTTCTTTTTTATTTTCAATTTTTAAAATATTGGAAAATTTTTCTCATGTAAATCTAAACATTGTAATTATACCATAATTTTGAAAATATACCAAAATTAAATTTAAACATGGTTATCAATTTGTTCTGGCAAGCTCCTAATTTTGGGATGAAACTTCTAATAAAATGTTGCTAGCTTTTTTTTCTTTCGCTGTAGTTTTCTTTTCCTTTTCTAACAACTTCATAGTTATTTCTCCATCTGACCTTCCTTCACAAGAGGCAGTTACAGTATATCAATCATATTTTCTTGCTGTGCTTGAGTGAAGATCATGTTGTTTCATTTCAGAAATAATTTCCTGGTGCTGTATTTAAGTAGCACATTTTATGTCCATGAAAAAAAGCTGTGTGAAAGAATGAGAACAGGGATGATATAAAACAAAAGTGATCTGGTGTGTGAATTTCATATACTGTATATTATCTTTGTCAATGTCCACGTGGGAAAGGTTCACAGTGCTTCCTCTATACATATGTTTATTTTGAACACTTTCTTCATGATATTATCCCAAAAATACTAGAGACATCATTGATGTGATGGACAGAGTTACTCATATTTTCACTACAAAGAATACACCACAAGTAAACGTTGAATTGAGAAATTACAGGAGCATTGAATATACTGGGAGTCAAAAACCACCCTTAATAATTTATAGCAGCATTATTTCTGCATAGACTTTACATGGAACATTTTTTTGTTTTAAAATTAGATACTTTTCTGTGCTTTATGGCTATTGATAGAAAAACAATTATGGAAGTTAAGATATATTTACTATTTTATTTTATTTTATTTCAGAAAATGCTAATATTATTTTTATTTATAATATGTACATATCTTGGGAAAAATGAGAAATGGGGAAATAATCTATGGCAGGGCATTCATGCATTTTCTGCTTAAGTTTGGTTGAAATACTCATTTGAAATAGCAATTTATTAGTTTAATGGTTTTGTTTTCCTAAAAAATGTCACATACTTATGTAATTGTCAAGAAGTTTGAGTTTATGTTCAAAGCTTGTAAATTAGCTGGAAGATGGCTGATTGATACTCATAAGAAATTTACTGCCACCTATTGTTAGACAGGATCTCAAATATTATTTCGTTAGAAAATGTTGTGAATACTCAGAACTGACCACTATGGCCTTAACATTCTCCTTAGCTCGAGTGAACTTTAGGCAGCCTTCTTCCTGCCTCCAGGTCCCTGACCTACGTTTCTTAGATCATTTACTTTAGGACACTTGCAATTAAAAACTGTTTCTCTGCTCCTTTGAGATGTAAATCCTCTCCCAGTCTTTTGCTAGTTTTACAACCTGAGAAGGTCTCTTTCCAAGACCTGTGTTTCATCCCTTTGAAAGAATCATCTGGAAATGTAAGGCCCTTACCTTGTCCAAAAATTCTTCTAGTACTTTCCACAAGCTCACCTCAGTGCTGAAAACTCTCTCACTTTTTGTTTCAAGAGGGCTGACGATAATCTCTCTTCCCTATTCTGAGAGTCTTGAAAAAAGACCTTCCTTAGCTTTTTCACTCAATGCAACTTTTCTTTGACAGTCAGTGTTGTCTCTTTGACAGTATCATTGAGTATGTGTATTAGTTCTGTTTTATTATTGCTACATAATTTTTATTGATTCTTTTAATTACAAAATTTTAAAGGACTTTTTTATTTTCACATAACATAGAAGTTGTATGTCCCTGAGGACTGACTGAAAGTACAGATAAGTAAAAGGGAAATGAAAGTTTTGGTTTTATGATTTATCAAAGAGATGTTAATTTAAACTACTAAAATTAACAAATAAAATTTCAATTATATATTGAAAATAATGTTAGAATTTTAATAAATTATATATACAGGGATCAGCAGAAGTAACGCCACTGAGTGTGGGTGGTAAGGTACATGAATGTCTCACATGAGATGAACAGCAATTTGAACATTTCACCTAAAATGCGATATGGTGTACCTGAAGGTGATAGTTATGTTACAGAATTACATGCTTATGATTTTGTAATAAAACATTTTTATGTAATAAAAAGGGGCATTAATGTGCTGGACCCTGTATATTGCAAAGTATCCTAAATATATAAATATTTCAAGGAGAGCTAAAGAACAAGAACACTAAATTATTCAGATACTTGCTTCACTTCTCCATCCACTTTTCATTAAATTCTACTGTGGTACCTTTCCACAAGATGATTTTTAATTCGTTTAGACTGGTAATGGAAAGTATGGTGTACTAATTTATGTAAAATGTTCCAATTGCTGAGATAACTGACTCCTCTTAATATTTTGTCATTAATTATAATAGATTTTTAATTACCATTGGAAGGTTTTGTAATTAGTAACATCTAGCTCTATAATCAGTGACCCTAAGCTCTCTAATTGACATAACACGTAAAAATTACTCAAAGCATGTTGTAATGTTGCTTCATGTCAAGAAATTGAATCTGAATTACACTTGTTTTGGACAGGATGGACTTGAGAAATCCATCAAGGGTGTGCATGTGCTGTGGCTCAGTGCTTTTTGGCACACCTACAATTGTCCTTGAAAAGGCAAGGAAAAAATTCACAGAGTTTGGAAAAAAACAGATTTATTTATAATATGGACCTATTATTAGCTAGGATGGGCTATATATTATTGTTTATAAAGCTGAGGTCTTCATAGAGAATTTTAAGCCATTAAATAATAATAACAAGGCTTTCAATGACACAATGCAATAAATTTGAAGGAAGATTGAATTCAATATTTTAAATTTTAAAAGCCATTTTCATCAATATTGAATTCCCCCCAATCCCTGTAGCTTTCAAAATAATTAATAACTAATCATGTTCTAAGAAACAAGGATTAGTGAAAATCTTGAAAAATTTTGATGAACGCAGTCATATGCAATGAAGGTATATGTGCTATCTTCTTTTAAGCACAGTGCAATTACAGTTATGTTTGAATGTAACTGAAAATTGCAATGGTGGGAAATTGTAACCCACCCCAGCATTCTTCTGACATTGTTGCTCTAAGTGCTGAGTCCTACTAATATGTAGCTTATAGATAAACAGCATGTTTGTATAAGAATGCTAGGAACTAACTCCAAAAGACACAGACTCCCACCTGAAGGCATCCCAGATCCGGGAGATTTGCTGACCCTCGGTGGAGCCAGAACGATATAAAGTCAGGGTGACATGAAGCCAGGATGACTAAGCCGGGCTGATGCACACTGGACCGTCACTCGCATTATCAGAATGGACTGTACTTTTCTGCACGTAGAGAGCTCTCCAATCCTTCCTTGATCTCTTTATTCTGTTTCCCTCTCCCTCCCTATAAAAACCTCTGCCTCCCCTGAAGTGTGGAGATGGACTCTGAGACATGAGTCCCCCATCTTCCAGCTGGCCAGCATCCGAATACACCACTTTCCCTTACATCAACGCCTGCCTCGTGAGTACTGGCTTTTGTAGCGGCCGGCAGCCGGACCTGCTTCGGTTACGTGAATTCAAGGATAAGCAATATATTTTAATGAGTATTAGTGAAAGGGGCTACTATAACAGACTCAGCTCTTCAGGTGATTATTTCTCACAATATAATGCACTAAATTCAGTTAGTTAAATGGTTTTATACATTAGGCAACACTGACATTTTACTTTTTACATTTTATAAGACAATTTCTAAGATAATGTTTAAATATCACTAATGGGTACTTTTAACAAAGAAATGCTCTATGAAAGGGTATATTTTTCTAGGTATCTCTGTAATAAAATTTTACCAAAGGTGTGGCAATATAATCAGAATATATCCTTAATTATATGCAGTTGATTTGCTGCTTCAAGCATTCTGTTTCTTTTTTAGGTACATAAAATTGAACTAAATAAATGTCGCCATTGAAGGGAAAGATATATTACATCTTTCCAAATTTTCTCAACATCAAGATAGCTTTTTAGAAGTGCATTGTAAAAATATTTTTCAAAAATTATTTGGATATTCATTTTTATGTATAGTTTTATAAACTATCAGCTATAAATCTCCAGGCCTGGCATGTTAAATTCTTGGAAATATTTTCTTTAGTTAGAGTTTAGTTTAGTTTAGCTTCTATTTTTAAAAATATCCTTTTATAATTTTTTGTATCACCTTACTACTACTCTCCAAGTTCCTGCTTTAGGTTTGCTTAGTAAGAGCGTGGTTTGATCATTTGATTGAGACAAGGAAAGTCACAGAGTGCTTTTCTGATAGAGCTAAATTTTTGCTAAAGTTAAAATGCTTTGACAATTGACTCTCCTCTTCTCATTGCACTTGTAGAATAACTAAAAGCATAAGTGGTATTATTCTTAACTATATACTGTTTTTCATGGTGATAAACAAAGACAACATACAATAATTTCTCAAAGCTTGGTTGATTAGCTTATATTCTGTTTGAACTTTGTTCATTGGAATTCCTCCCCACTGAAATCACAATGACAAGAGTTCATCAAACCTATCTTTCACATATTGAAGAAACACCTAATAAGACTCCATAATTTTTAGTTGAAAATATATTGAATTTCCATTACTTAAAAATTAGTTCCTTATATTTAATATTCGATACCAACATTAAAATTCTTTTAAAAACTTCTTTCCAAGACCATACAGAAAGTGGTGTTTATATTAGTAAGGCATCTTAAAAATGTCTCAGTGATGGTGGCCATATCGATGTCATTTAAGAAAATTTTAGCTCCATATGGATTACTTATTTATGTATTTATTTATCTTTATTTAAAATTTATTTAATTTACTTATTTACATAAATAAATTAATGTAAACCTATGAAGAAACTAAATTTGTTATACATATTAGTGAATATGCCCCCATTAGTACAGATGTTTTTTAATTATTCAATTAAATAGCAGTAAACATTTAAATACCATTAAAACCCAAAGTATTAAATTGAGATATGTCCACAAAAGAATCTCCATCTTTGGTACCCATTGTCTAAAATTTAGAGATGACTTATTGTTGATCTGTGCTTCTTGGACTAATGCATGATGATATGGCTGTTATCCAAGGGGTTTAAGCCAAATAGAGCCCAAGCCACCTTTCTCCTATTTTTAATAGGAAGACTGAAGATTTGCAATGAGTTGATTGTATAATTAAGGAAGAAAGCTAAATAAAAAAAGAAAAAAAGCAGACATAAGGAAATTTGATAGACTTTCATAGGGCTATCTTAAATTGGTCTATACAGCTTCGCTCACAGAGAAAAAATGTGAGGAGTGTTGCTCCAAAAACAACAAAACACTAAGATATTTCAGAGCCAGTAAATGGTCCTGCTTTGTCTTGAGTAATTCTCAAAACCTCTCCTGAAAAGGAAATAGTAGTTTCCTGTTATGTATGAAATAAACACTGTTCAAAATTAATGCCAGAATTTTTTTTTATCATAATCTATGGTGGAAGCAGTGGGAAAAAGAAAGAAAAGAAAATCACAGAATGTATCAGAACTGTTAGCTAGACGAGCACAAGATGAATTTGGCTTTTTCACTTTAATATTATGATGTTAGAGTTGGGTGGGAAAACTTAATGAAGAATAATTATAACAAATAATAACACTTATCCAGAAAATGTTTCCTACATACAAGTTCTGGGCTATGTTTCTTAATACCATCTTTTTCTAATTTATTCCTCTCATTTCTGTGATACAGGTTATATAAAACTTCATCTTTGACTAATAGTTTGCTTGAATATAGAATTCAAAGTTTGCAGATAATGTCCTTCAGCACCGTGACAACATTACTGCTTAGTTTCCTGGCATCAGCTATTACTAATGACAAACCAGCTGCCATTCCAGCTTAGACTGCTCAGTCATTGCATCTGACAGCTCTTAAGATTCTTCTCCTTAATCATAACATTCATTAGTAAGTTTGGGTTAAAATTCACTTTTACTGTTGCTTCTTGGAAATTTAGGTTTATTTTTAATCTCAGGATGGCAAAAGGTTTCAACATCACTTGCTTAAATATCACTTCTCCACCAACCTTTCCATTCTGTTTTTATGGATATTTGGAAGCCCCATTTTGTCTTCTACCATTTGGGTAACAGTGTTCTCTGAAATAACTTTTAGCAATGATGGATATGTTCTATATATGCATTTTCCAGTATGGTGGCCAAGGGCTTTGGGCATTAAAAAGTCCTACTACTGAGGCAGGATAGTAAAAATCTAGGGAAAATCCTTGGCAAGTGGAATAAAGGGAACTGAGACAAAATAATTAAACAAGGCCAAACAATTTGAGCAATTCACAGCCAACTAATGAACCACAAGGTTTTATTTTTCCTAACCAAGGACACTTAGGAACAAATGGTTTACCTATTCCAGATTGTCAGGGGACAGATTGGCTTTGGTCCTGCTCCCTCTTTGATAATGTCCTTAGAAAATAAAACTAACCAGAAAATAACCCTGACCCCTCCACCCACATTTTGATGAATCAGCTTATTGAAGGATACATCAAGAAAGCTAATGAATATTCTGTTTAGACCCCCCCTAAGACCTCCCCTAGGATTCCTGCCCAACAAAGAAAAATGAAAAGCTTCAGGATAAAGGGATCCCTTCTCCCTCTTTCCAAGGCACGCCCATGGTGTGTGCCTTTGCTCTCTTTTTCCTAAACTCTAAAGGTCCCACCAGGGGAGCAGTGGGCAGTGGCAGCTCCTCCAGGGCTCATCCCCTGAACCTGTCTCCAAGGCCCCCTTTTACTCTGACTTTCCAGTGAGCTAACAGCAGCCCCTCCTTGGCTCACTTCCGTCACTGTGACTTGTGCTTGTCAGTCAGTTCATGCAGTCCAGCATGGCCCACTTCTTCCTTAAAACATTTTTAAAGAGTCTAAGCAGCCCCACCGTAGTTCTTCCCTGCTGCTTCTCCTGCTGTAAGCCCTTCCTTATTTCACTGGCCCCAGCTTTAATAAACATACTCTCAAAATCACCTGGACTCACAATGTGAAATCTTTCCTGCACGAAGTCAAGAACCCAAACACTACCAGCCAACCCGAGGCAGACCAGTTCAGGGCCCAGCTGCCCTCTGGTAACACTATGACTAAGGAACTGAAATTTTATTTAAATACACACACACACACACACACACACACACACACACACACACACACACACACTTATATACATTTAAATAATCACATGTGCTTAGTGACTGCTATACTGGACAGTATAGCTGTAAAATATTCATTCCTCTTTTATTAATTTTTACTTATCTTTATATGTGCTAAATTCTGGATAAATTTATCAGTGTATTCTTGATGAGTTCTTTATTTTTCCCAGTCACTAATTCTTGATGTGTCCAGTATAGAGCTAATATCATTAGTTGGCATGTTTTGGGTTGTTATATTTTTCCCCAAGATTTCTAATTAATTAAATTACATACCTTACTTTCCTTATTTTATTTTGGTTTGTCTTTTTTTGTTTTTTGTAGTTTTTTCCAGACTGTCCAATCATAAAAAGGTTTTAAAGTTGAATTTTGAGGTTCTTGTGCCAAGATTAAATCAAGATATGTCAGACCTATGTACTGCAGCTTTGGATTGTTTGGTCTAGTTTCACACTGATGGCTTTTATCTGTGTCTTCCTGCTTTTCCACACCCACCTTGATAGTGGTGGCTGAAAAAAGTTTTTGTTTGTTCGTTTGTTTCCTTCTTCATTTATAATTATCCATTCCAAGTAAGGGGACCCACCTGACCTTTAAGCAGTGGATCAGGAAACTATTGTAAAAGCCTTTAAAACTGTTTCCCTTGAAGGAAACAAAACTCCAGTTATTATTGTTTTTTTCTGACCAGATCTCTGTGATTTCCATGTTGCAACCCTGCTTATAATTGTGTAGTTTCATTTTATTTCTGTTTGTTCTGAGCCTATTCTTTTCCTTCTGGTTTCTACTTACATTTTATCTATCACTGAATCTGAGGGCATGAATCAAATGTACTCTTATGAAGTCGTCATGATGAAAGTCTAAAGTGCATGTTGATAGCATAAGCCCTCTTATCTGTTGTCTTTTAGCAGAGGATATGCTGATTTTAAATCCCTGGTTTTAAATCACACTATATTTCATTATGTCAAGGATGTGACTTTAGAACTTAGAAAATAGTTTCCTGATCATGATAAGTACCCCAAAGTGTATGTATGTTTGTTTGTTTGTTTGTTTTTTTGGGGGGGTTTTGCTGTAGAGTTTTAAAAATTATTTTTGAATGGTTACTTTTGGTCTAAACTCACCATTTTCTTTGTCATTGTAATGATTAGTATTAGAGACAATATGGTACTAAAATATGCCAATCTTAGAAGAGTGTGTGACTTACATTAAACTACTGCAGAAATGAAATATGTATTTAATAAGATTTTCATCAAGCAAATAGGAACATTTTAAATTAATAATGCTCCCAACAGACTTCTAGGCAATACAGGGGTTGTTGTGTTAATATTTGACTAAATTTACATAAAAACTTCTTTGTATAACTTAACATCTTTTCATTATCTGTAACTTGCTATTTATAACAATCTTCTTTAAACAACTAATACATTTTGTTTCTTTGTGAAATAGCACGTAAAATGTGTGTGGGCATATCTGACAGGCCTTATGATTGATAAGTAAATGCATGTATAAGAGTTGCTTAACCAGTAGATTTAATGTAAAAACGTGATGAGTACTCTAGATTTGAAAATCCTGTTTTAAGGCATAAGAGGGAAGCAGTCAAAATAATTCACTTTCAGGTAGGATAAATACAACTTCAATGTCTACCAACTTCAGTTTTCTAACTTCTGATATTTTAAGGACAGTGTGCTATTTAATGCATTTTTGTTTTCCTCAGGGGAAAGTACATCTTTCTAAGTGTATATATATACACTTTATAAAAGAATATGTGAAATGAGACCAACATTTGTATATAAAGAATTGCTCCTTGTGCGGAGAAAAGTTGTTTGAAAAGTATCCAGAATCCACAGTTCTGTGCTGAATTATTTTCTTATTATAGAAGTTCATCCAGCCTTTTCTTAACAACTATCAAGAGCCAGTGACACATCAGGAACTGTTCTAGGCATTGTATATGTGTCCTTCCATGTACTATTCAGAAGAACACTCAAATATTGATTTATATATTTTTTATTTAAAAAATTTTTAAATTACTGTTTATACGCAATATTATTTTATATTAGTTTAGGTGTTTATCATAGTGGTTAGACAATCGTATACTCTACAAAGTATTCTCCCCGATATTTCCAGCACCCACTGGTGCCACACAGAGTTGTTACAATAGTATTGACAGCATTCCTGTACTGTGCTTTACGTCCCGTGACTGTTTTGTAACCACAAGCCTGGCATAGCCAGACTTGAATCGGAATCTGTTTGACTTCAAAATAAACTTGGTACCATAACACTGATAATATGTATGTGGCTATTGACATGGGGAGTTAATTAACCAACTTTGTAGCAACAGTCCAATTTTCATACTTAATGAAAGAGGATAAGATTGTTTAATACATTTACTTTAGTAAGAAAATTAAGTTAAAATTGCAGTATGGTTTGGAATGAGGGCTCCCAAAGCAAAAGCTAAAGTCAGCGCACACAAAGAGAAAGGGTCGGTTGTTCTAGCAGTACCAAAACTTTTTATATCCTGAAATGAAATTGCTTAGCTCCGGAAGAGGAAAGATAATATGAAAAATGTTGCATGAAATGTATGTAACAGACTCCAGAAAAGAATTAATTGATAAAACTGTGCTGTTTAAAAGCTTTTCTTGGAGGATTTGATGGAAGTACCTCTGTAGGAACTTGAATTTGCTGTATTCATTAGTGGAAAGTATAGATTCCTTACCAGTAAGCACAGGTCCTATTTAGTTGCTCTTTTTCTTTGATCGTATGCAACTTTCAAATATTTTCTCTTCGTTTGTTGCAGAGTAAAGTATAAGAGTGAGTCTAAAAATGGTTTATGTTAGTCAAGGCTTGGAAAGGCAAGAGAACTTTTACTCAAGGTCACACCATGAATAAGCGGTTAAAGGGTCAGAGCCCGCATTCTTGTTTTCTCTTCTCATCTGTCTCCTTGCCTCTCAGTCCTCATTTCGGTTCTTCTTTCAACCTTTTTTCCTCTATTCTTTCCTCCATCAATGTTCTATCTTTTAATAACTTTTGAAAGTAAGTAAAATAATAAACATTTTGGAGTCTTCATTATTTTTCCAAAATATTAACTCTTCAACAATTTATTTCACAAATAAATCTTCTCCCTTTGAAAGTTCTCTTTAGTGAACTGCTATCAACGCAGTTTCTCTAACTTGCTCAGTGTGCTACTTTTTAAATGATTAAGAAAGTTGAAGGACTGAAGATGGTTATCAAATCAATATAATAAAGAGGGAGGACATTTAAAAAAATAAATTAAGCAGATTAACTACATACGGTATCATAAGCCTTAAAACTAAAAGAAATTGTCTGCAATTATTCATTCAGAGAAAGAAAAAAAAAACAGAAGATAGAGTGACATAGATAAAATTAAAGTACACTAATACTAGCATACATTATTTGGTCAAAAGTAAAAATAAATTTTATTAAGAGCCTTACCAAACATTACTTTATTACATAAATTATAGTCTAATGAAGATAGGGTAATTTACCCAGGTATTTCAATATTTCTGGTGAAGTTTAAGTCTGATTGAGTAGAGGAACTAAAACCTTGGTTAGAGCATCAAAAATTAATAAAATGAATTGTTTTCTTTGTTCTATCTATTTAATTTTAGGTATTAATTTAGGCATAAATCAATTAAAATGCATGGTTATACAGAAAATAAGCAAATATGCTCAGCACTTATCTTTTTCAGGTTTTTTTTGTCCAAAAAGAAACTTAATAAAAAGAATATGATTCATAAGATTATACATGCAGTTGAAAAACATAACAAGAATGCACATAAGGGTATTTGAAAATAACAGTCACTAAAGATTTGAAAAAGTATAATGCATTGTGTTGGAAATTTTAAATGTAAAGGAAGCCATTATATTCTTTCTTATCTGGGGCATTTTTTGAAATGATGCAAAGAAGAAAATATGTAAGCTAAAAATGATATATATTTTAATTAAAGTATTTCATTGACAATTTATAAATATAGACAACTTTAGGAGGCAATTGGTTATTTATTCGTTTCCTTTAAAATACCTCTGTAGTGCACAAAATATATGAAGTTCATTTTTGGCAAAATATAAAGAGAGTATATTTCATATCCTTATCTGTGAACCACTCTTGTTTCTATCTATTTACTACCACTATTTCCAGAATTTATAGTTTCACATTTATCCCTGCCTGCACAATGTAAGAGCTGCTTTTGTAAAGACCTATATATTTCTGTAGCTATAACTGAACAAGTTCCCATTGTTGCTTTTAGTTGTTGTCTTCCTTGCTTAAAGACTCTAGCTATTTATCTCAGTGTTCACACACAGAAATTGAAATGTATAAAAGTGGAAGTTATTAAATAGAGACGGCACAGGAGAATAAAGACCTTTCCAGGATGCCAATTCGGCTGCAATATCTCAAATTTCATACAATGGTGAAGGCAGAATTACTATATAAATTAAGAGGAGCGTAGGAGCTGATTCTGGTGGGTGTAGGAAAGGGCGAGTCTCATCCCCAGTTATCTACTTATGAAACAAATTTTGATTCGCATGTCTGGACTGGAGTCTGGGGTTCTCCATTTCTGTAAAGCTCCAGAAAGCTAAAAATGCTCAAGGAACAAACATCAAAGAGTGAGGGTCAGGTGAACTAGTGTGAAGCATCTGGTGTTCCCTTAGGGTCCTGCTTTATTTGGTGTGGCTGTGAGAGAGTCAAGCACCCAAGCTAAATCCCATTCTCCTGAACCCCCAGACTGTCTGGCTATCTCTTAATTCTGCAACTGGATTCATAAAATCAGAGCTCAAGCTCAACTTTGACTGAATCAAAAGCTAATGCACGCTAAGTTATCACACTGCTGTAAGGATAAAAAGTTCTTTTTTGACACAAAAATAGGTAATAGGATTCACAAATGATTCCTAATTCAAGAAGCAGCAGATGCAAAGCAAAGCAACTTCACAAAATAGTTTATTGGAAAGACCTAAAGCCATAAATTATTTGATATTTTTATTACTTTACATTAATATTTTCAAATGTTAAGCATATGGTCACTGATTATGAATTTCAACTTATTTTGTTTTAAATTTAAAGCAAGACTCTGGACAAACAAGAATAAACAGGAGCAGGGACATAGGTATGATAACATGGCTAACCGAGAAAGTTACTCTTTTGAGTTTGGAACACATTACTTATTTCCTGTGTTTATAGGACAGTGCAGAAGTTCATAACTCTTCAAATTAAATAAGAAAACTGCCGTGGATTTGCACAATTTTATTCTGTTTCATGTCCCATCACTTTCTCCATCCATGGAATGGACATCAATACTCACTGAAAGGGAGAAAAGGGAGTATTTATTTTATAACAAGAAAAGAGCCAAAGGGAAAAAAAAAGGAAGATTGATTTTGTCCCATCAAGAACGAGAAGTTCAAATGTCAAAGTTAATATCATCAATCAAATTTTAAAAGAATTTTTAGAAAACCAACTGAGGAAAAAATTTTAATTATTTTTTTCTATGAACTATTTTTCTCTAATTTGTACCTTGTTCATGCTTGGATGCCTTTGATTTATTCTTATATAGACTCTCTTCTTAAATCTCCTCCCTTTTTTCCTCATTAAAATTATAATCATCCTCTATTCGCCCCATATTTTCTTTCTTTGCTATCAGAACTATTAACTCTCCTCACTGGGAACTTATGTGTGATAATGTGCTAATGGAATCAGGATAGTGCCTTTGCTGTTGGTCACGTCCCTGCAGCTTCACTTTCATTTTCCTAATAGCAACCGCCAAGGCTTTCTGTCCAAATCGGTGGGATGATTCCACTGGTTGCACCATCAGCCCAGGCAAAAATACTCGCATATCAGGTTGATGGGTGACATTTATTTAGTACCCATATTTCTGTGTGTGCATGTGCATGCCATTTATTCTATTAATTCTATTACTGCATTACACAAACTCCAGAATTGGTCCCTAACTTCTGAAGTCACATTCCCCTTTGACAAACTGATGAATGCTGGGAAATATCCTCATACAAATGCCAACATACCCATATTTACAAAACTTTGCATATAATTAAAATATTCACTCCTTCATTGAAATCCATTCACATAATCTAGGGCTAGAGGACCCCATCAATAATCCTTTATAAAGTGAAAAAAACAAAACAAAACTATGTCACAGTACTTGATGACATCAATTTTAAACAAAGAAGATTATCTGAAGTGAATGACCCAAAGAGTAACTTTAAAGAACTATCCAAGTGACTATTTTACTTATACTTTATCGCACATAGTTACAGATTAAATTCTTACTATACTAATGTATCTTTTTTAGAAGTTGTGAAATACAAGGTCTGTCTGGAAAAAGTTCAGCTATCATTAATATAACAAGAACAGTTTGCACAACATCAGTGTAGCCTGGCAGCCAGAGAGAGTGGACTGGAATGGGCATGTGTGAGCAAAGACGACTTCACTGCACTAGTCAGTGAGGACAGTAGACGCCATTGAGTGAGCATGTGTACTGTGTGTCCAACACATACAAAATGACTGAGTAAGTAAAAGCCACAAATCTGCATTAAATTTTGCATTAAGCTTGAACATTCCCCATGGAAAGATGCGATGATTCAGAAGCCCACAGCTGTGGGCAGCTGGTGATTGACACCTTCATGGTCATGATGCACCAGCTCTTGCATCATGTCTTGTGCAGATTTTTTTGACGAAACATCAAATCACCTAGGTGACTCAGCCCCACTACAGCCCAGATTTGGCACCCTGTGTTTTCTGGCTTTTCCCAAAACTAAAATCACCTTTGAGAGGAAAGAAATTTCAGACCATCAATGAGATTCAGGGAAATATGACAAGGTAGCTGATGGCAACTGAGAGAACTGTGTGAAGTCCCACAGTGCCTCTTTTCAAGGAGACTGAGGCATCATTGTCCTATGTCCAGTGTTCCTTGTATCTTGTATCTTCTTCAATAAATATCTCTATTTTTCATATGACATGGCTGGATACCTTTTGGACAGACCCTGGCAAGGGATGGAATAATCTCAAACACTAATATTTTCAAGCACTGATGAAGCTTACAAGTAATTTTAAATAAAATGAAGAAAATAACCTCTTTACTAATATTGTATGCATCTGTTCTTGCACACACTGTTGAAATGAATCGCAATTCATTTTAGTCTTTCCATTCCCATAAGAACCTATTAATTAAAAAAAAAATCTGTTTCTTTTTGATATGAAGCTTTAGCAATTGTTAGGGAGAGGCTAGAAATCTGAACAACTACGTTGCATTGATGCTCTGGCTCATGAAGAAGCAGGTATAATGTAGTGTATCACGACAGAATGAAATGGAACTCCTGCCCTATGAAGGTAAATTTTCCAGCCATATACTAGCGCAGATTGAAATTACTCACTCTTGACTGCTGCCGCAGAAAGCGTCAGTCTCTGTCTCAGACTGTAGCTATCAACCACCCAGTACTGTTGCCTGGGGCAGACACACAAAGATTCCAAAGTGGCAAGGGGAGGTTAATGCATTTCCCTGAAGTAACTTAGAGTATTAAACAGTTTCAGAGGCTTCACTTTTTCTACTAAAAGACCATGTTGCAAAGCCAGGAACATATATATTTGCTCTATTGTGTCACAATGTACAACAATGCACTTTTACAATGTACCAATTTATTATTTTTTCATATTAAAATGAAATATGTATTTACGAATTTTCTCTATTTTAACATGGAAGAAATAGGGAAACAAATGGACAAACAGAATGCTTGCCAAATTTCATGATGGAAGTTCAGAGAGTTACAATTTTGTATGTGTGTTTTTGTTTCTGAGTTTCAATTAAATTGCAGTGTACCTTTTATAGATAACTTTCAAATAATCAAGAATTAGTCTTCTCTAAGAATGAAAATTTCTATTCTTTATAATTGACTTCTAAGAAAAATTAAAACTTTAAACAGTATTGTTTGGAGTCAACTCTTACTGGCCCTTGAGAACCAACAACACAAACACCTTTCCATCCCCCTGATCGGTGGTGTCACTTTAACAGCTCAGGTCATGGTAGGAGTACTTAAGGCACAGAAATTGTCAAGACTCAAAATTCCTTTCAGCTGTTAATCATTTACCAGCGTATTGTAGGATATCATACCACACTATAGTGTCACATACACTATAAAAATAATATAGTTTATTCTATGATATATACTATAGTAAGTATGAAAAATACTATATGATACTTAAAACATACCATCTATTCCACTGTATCCATACCATTGTATCAGTTTTTTTAGATAGTGTCAGTAGACTCAAGTGATTAGAGGTATAGAGTTAATATGTCTTTATCTTCAACAACTTTGCAGTCAGTTGATATGTTGCAATGAAAGCAAGGCTTAGATCACACTCCAGCAATTGTGTATGCATGAAAATAAAAGACATATCAATATGACAAGTTCTTCTAGGCTCAGTGAAGACCTTACTGTGTATCTACAGACACTCTGGCAAGAACCTTCTATGAAAGACTTGCTACTAGAGGGGACCCCGTCAAGATGGTAAACCATTCGAATTTCTAAAAGTCAAGTTAGTTTATAGAGTCCTCCTCAATCAGGTAGTAAGAGCAAATAATTAAAAGTTATTTACTTACAGAACTGCTCTGAAAAATTTTAATTTTTTTAGCTAGTAACATATCTGAAACACTACTCATTTCACCAAAGAAAAATAGAATAATTTTAGTCTTAGAATAAAGATCTCTCATGCTCATTAACAATTCTGTGATTTAGATTTTAATATTGATATTCAAAGTGCTCTTATAGCTTCACCTAGAACATAAATTTCTAATTAGGTTATTGCAAATACTAACAATAGATTCAAATTAGTGTCCATACACATACATTTAACAATATACAATGATATTAATTAGCAGATGGATAATATAGTATGATGTCAGAATATCTAGATTTTTAAAATTACCAATTTTTCATATTAGAGGATATTCTCCATGGTGTTTCCACATGTCATATCAGCTTTTGCTATGGAATACCTCATCAAAAATATACATACCACAGACAACCTTGAGTGTCTCTCTCCAGGCCAGAGGGAAGATTTGTTTCCAGACTAGCACAGCAAATATAATGTCTCCCTTAGGAGCAAAGTTTGGGCAGGTTTGCTAGTAGTTTCCTTAAAAGATTGGATATTTCCTGAACTCAAGATTCCCCAGCTATTGATACAAACCATTTTATTTGAAATATCTAACTGGGTTTGGTTCCATATTACTCCCCATTGGACATGAAAGGCAAGACAATTGATGAAAACATGAAACTCATACTTTAAGTACTGTGAGTGATAAAGTCCTTTGTCTCTGGCCATGGAATTTTCTGTCATCTGCAAACACCAATAAAGCTATATTAAGCAATCGTGTAAACTTGCAAGTAGCGTGAAATCTCAGATTCTTAATAGATTTTGACACTATAGAGAGATAAGTACAGAACACATGATTTTATCAGAAGCTATGATCACCAATCAAAAGTTGAAGCTATCATATTTATAAACAAGTTATACATGAATTAATGGTATTTGTTGATAATTTTAACTTATGGAACTTATATAAAAACCCTAATTAATTATCTCTCTCACTTATATACATTGGAATATAAGAAAATTTTTTTTTAATTTAAAGTTTAAATTTTAATATTTACATGTGGACTCAGATGTATTAGATTTTTTCTAGAAAATTTAAAACCATTATAAAAATGCAACCACATATTTTATTTAACACTAACATAGGAATTTGAAAATATTC
>PVJD01007465.1:0-84274 GCA_004026545.1 Mormoops blainvillei
AAAAAAGAAAATAAAAATGGAACTGCCTAATGACCCAGTGATTCCATTTCTGGGGATTTATCCAAAGAAACCCAAAACACTAATTCAAAAGAATACATGCACCCCCTACGTTCACTGAGACATTTTTTACAATAGCCAAGCTATGGAAGCGACCCCAGCAGCCATCAATACATGACTGGATAAAAACGCTGTGGTACATATATTCGAGAACAATGGAATATTACTCAGCCATAAAAAAATAATGAAATCTTACCATTTGCAACAGCATAGCTGGACCTAGAGGGTATTATACTCAGTAAAAGAAATCAGTCAGAGAAAGACAAATACCATATGATTTCACTTATACATTGAATCTAAAAAACAAAATAAGCAAACAAACAAAACTGAAACAGACTCATAGATAGAGAGAACTGGAGGTTGCCAGAGCGGAGGTAGGTTGAAGGACTGGATGCAAGGGGCTGAAGGGACTAAGAAGCACAAATTAGTGGTTACAAAATAGTCATGCGGAATTAAGTACAGCATAGGGAATACCGTCAGTAATATTGCGATAACTCTGTATGGTGCCAGCTGGGGTACTGAAAATATCAAGGGGAAACACTATATCAAGTATATGATTGTCTAACCATTAAGCTGTACACCCGAAACCAATACAATAACAAAAAAAGAAGGAGGAGGAGAAAGTCTGGCCTCCACAGGATGAATTTGAAAGTAACAGTTGCTGAATTCATGGGAGGGTTATTATAAAAATCAAATATGAGAGTCTAAAGTCTAAACTTACAAGGTGGTAATGTAAAGGAAGATGCATATATTAGAGACACTGAAAAAGAAAAATAAAAAAATTCAGTGAATGAGTTTTGCACAGAGAAAAAGAAAGCCTGAGAGAGAGTGCTGGTGGGACTAACATGACTTAAAACCAGAGGCAGGGTGTCAGAAAATCAGATGTTGAAGAAAGCTGGTATTCCTGAGAGAGTGGGCAATTTCAGGGATTCTTTAGATAAAGCAAATTGCTAACTATTTAGCAAATAGTGCACCAAGCTCTATGCACCAACAGGGAAATAAAATTTGATTTCCTTTGTGTATGTGTGAATGTGCTTACTGTTTTCTAAAGTCAAGAACAGCTCAGCTAAGAAAAAGAATCTGAATAGACAATTCGTAGAGGAAGAAATTCAAATGGCCAATAAACATTTAAAAATATGTTTAATAGTGGAATTGTAGCTGAGAGGGATTAACTTCTAAAAATAGAATATAAGGCAAAAATCAAGTACAGTTTAGCCAATTACCCTTGAAAATCTCTCAAATCTCCCCAAAATATGGTATACAAGTTTTGGTAGACAGAATTCTACATGTATGCATAAATATCTAATGGATTGTGTTGGGTGGTCCCCAAAGCCACCCTCAGTTTTCGTAATTCACTGGGAGGACCCACAGAACTCAGAGAAGCTATTATAAGTGTGGCTATGATTTATTATAGTAAAGGAAAGCATTTCAGAGCACAAAGCCCAGGGGAAACCAAGTGAAAGCTTCCAGTGACTCTGTCGGCAAAGTCACACAGACAGTGCTTAATTCTCCAAGCATGTGTCTCCTAACATGTGACAGCACACATGAAGTGTTCCCAACAAGGCAACCCACCTTAGCCTTGGTGTGCGGGGTTTTCATCGGGAGCCAACTGCACAGACATGAAGCACTTATTGACTGAACTCAGCGAGTCAGACTCCAGTCCCCCAGAAGTGTCAGACGATGTGACCCAGAGCCACAGGTGAACTACAACGTATTCAGCATAAACCACTCTGTTTACATAAACTCTCTGGTATGGGCTATGATCACTGCACAAAGGCACCCTTATCAGGCAGGATATTCCAAGGCCTTAGAGATTCTCTCCCAGGAGCTTGTCAGAGACTAGTCCTGAAGACTCTTGGAATATGCAGGATTTAGACACCTTTGCCTGCTGAGTGAACACTTTAGGCACAAGCACATAAAAAATACGGAGCATATACTATGTTATTTACGTAAAACATAACTGTATAACACTGTCTTTAAAGACTAGAATAATAATTCCTTATAGGAATAACAGATATGATCCAGCCAAGATGGAAGCATGGGTAGATACACTTTGCTTCCTTGCACAAGCAAAAGAAAGACAACAACAAATTTAAAAACAAAAATCAACCAGAACTGCCAGAAAATTGAACTGTATCAAAGTCCAACAACGAAGGAGTTAAAGAAGAAACATTCATCCAGACAGGTAGGAGGGGTGGAGATGGGCAGTTGAGGGAAGGTACGTAGCAGAGAGGACACATGGCAAGGCCAGAGACCAGGTGGGTGAGGCAGCAGCTGGCAGACTGGGTGGTCCCACATTTGTGTGTGGGTAAGCCAGGAGGAACAACTAGGGAGCAAGACAGACAGTACAACCCAAGGTTTCAGCATGGGAAACTAAAGCCTCGAAGCCTCTGGCTGTAAAAACCTGTGGAGATTGCGGCAGTGGAAGAAACTCCCAGCCTTGCAGGAGAGTTCATTGAGAGATCCACAGGGTCCTAGAACATACACAACCCACCCCCCTGGGAATCAGCACCAGAAGGGCCCGATTTGCTTGTGGGTAGCAGGGGAAGTGACTGAAAGCAGGGGGAGAGCTAAGCAAGCAGCATTGTTCCCTCTCTGACCCCTCGGCCACATACATCTCCACAACACAGCTAAGCGGGTTGCCCCACCCTGGCAAATACCTAAGGCTCCGCCCCTTACTACATAACAGGCATGCCACAGACAAAAAAATATGGCCCAAACAAAAGGACAGATCAAAGCTCCAGAAAAAGAACTAAGGATGAGGAGACAGCCAACCTATCAGATACAGAGTTCAAAATACTGGTAATCAGGATACTCACTGAAATGACTGAGTACAGACACAAAATAAAGGAAGAAGTGAAGGCTACACAAAGTGAAATAAAGAAAAATATACAGGGAAACCAACAGTGAAGGGAAGGAAATCAGGACTCAAATCAACGATTTGGAGAAGAGGGAGGAAATAAACATTCAACCAGAACAGAATGAAGAAACAAAAATTCAAAAAAATGAGCAGAGGCTGAGGAATCTGTGGGACAACTTTAGATGCTCCAACATCCGAATCATAGGGCTGCCAGAAGGAGAAGAGGGAGAGCAAGAAATTGAAAACTCATTTGAACAAATAATGAAAGAGAGCTTCCCCAATCTGCCAAAAGAAATAGACTTCCAGGAAGTCCAGGAAGCCCAGAGTCCCAAAGAAGTTGGACCCGAGGAGGAACACACCAAGGCACATCATAATTAAGTTGCCTGAGATTAAAGACAAAGGAGAGCATCTTAAAAGCAGCAAGAGAAAAGGAGTTACCTACAAAGGAGTTCCCATAAGACTATCAGCTGATTTCTCGAAAGAAAACTTAGAGGCAAGAAGGGACTGGAAAGAAGCACTCAAAGTCATGAAAGGCAAGGACCTACATCCAAGAACACTCTATGCAGCAAAGCTATCATTTAGAAGGGAAGGGCAGATGAAGTGCTTCCCAGACAAGGTGAAACTAAAGGAATGTGACTATGTCACTCGTGGGGCTTTCTCCGAGGATCTGCATGTTGTCAACACTACACCCTCACATTACTCTCAGGCAAGAGAAGCTGTGGCAGCATGTTTTCATCCTCGGTTTGTTTCAACTCCCCTGAGAACTGCATAGAACACAGCTCCCATTTATGCTAACTCTTCCTTTGCAAAGGATCCCACAAGGCTTCATTAATTTCTCAAGCTAGCCCCAGAGGTCACTGCTGCTGTTTTGGGGGGCAAGCCACTACCAGATAGCACAAAGAAACCCAGAATGGCCATTTGAAGGAAGAAACAGAAAAGCATTCCCACTATAGGGAGCACAGGAAAACTGCATATGACCAGTTAACCTGGTATTTAGTTGGGCATCCTCCTCCTGACAAAGAAATAACGGCTATCGTTGGCCCTGAGGTGAGGTCCTCACCCCGGGAGTCCAAAAGCTTTTAGAACAGGTGGGCCCCAAAGAATAAAGTTTAACGCAAAGGGTACCCTTTGGTTGAGACAGAAATTTGATACATCTTGGGAGGAATAGTAGTGCAATGGAGTTTCTTTATACAATGTACTCAAAACTCCAAAGAAATTAATTTTCCTCTGATACAATGCAGCTTGGTATTAGCAAGAAAGAACTACATGAAAAACATAAGGTCAAATGCATCAAGCAGGGAGAACACAAAGCAATTAACGTGAGAGGAAAAGAGGATGATGGCTCTAAAGGAAACGGAAACAGGGTATTATCATTCTTTTGATGATCGCAGACCAAGCCCTCTTCAGCAGGAAAAGGTTTCATTAACTAAATGGCCTAGAAGCATTTAACAAAGATGAATCAGAGAACGTGTTTCCTGGACAAGGAAAGGAAAAAGTTTATTTAAAATGAGAACCCAAAGGATTTTTCAAAACAAAAATTTCTTCTTAACTACCTAAAAAAATCAACAGAGATAAGAAAAATACATCAGTAAAACTACGGGGCAAAGAGCAGGAACAGGCAAGACTCTAAAAAAAGAATTGTTAATGAACATTAAAATCTGCTCAACTTCCCTTATAAATAATCAAATAAAAATTAAAACAGTAATGTAATTCTTTCTACCTATCCAATTGGCAAAGACGTAAAAATTGATATTCAGCATTGGCAAGAGGGTAAGAAAACATAAATGGGGAAATACTCTTATTGGAATTGTTAATTAGTACAAGCCTTTTGGAGGAAAATGTAGCAATTTTGATTACATTTTTAATGTTCATCTCCTTTGACTCAACATTTCTATTTCTAATCATTTGTCTCACAGAAGTATGCAAGTGTTCAAGGGTGTTCAGTACAGCATTGTTCATAATATTTTTAAAATCCAGAATAACTCAACTGTCCATGAATTGAGGCTAAATAACTATGATACTTCTTGGGGAATACTATAAATCTATTAAAAAGAATAAGACATATCTTTACACAATAGGGCGCATTAAGTAATAAACGCAAGTCGCAAAACAGTATGCATTAGTATAACCTAACCTACACATGCAGCTTAGCAGATAGCCTAGCATAAATTAACCTTTATTTGGAGTTTATAACTTTGCCTCGATTAGTCTGTAACCCTACTTAAATCCCTCTAAAATGTATAAGGCTTTGTAACGCTATCTTGTAATCTGCTGAAAGTCTCAGGGAAAGACCAAGGCGCAGAGGCCCTGCGCACCCACACAAGCCCTGCGGCCCACTGCCAGAGCTGGGTTTCGGGAAGGCCCAGGCGTTTTCCGCAGGACCAGGGTTGAGCTGGCTGAAACAACCTGACACCAAAAAGAGCAGCTGGAAGTCCCTTCCAGTGACATCCTCATGAACTTCCCTCATTATTCCCTCCTTATAACAATAACATTTCCACGCAGGGAGGAGTTTCTCTGACATTTTTGAACATGGGATGTATGTACAGCCATGTTTTCTGACTGTGCATGATCTGGGGTGTCCCCACCTCTACATGCAATGAGGAAGGCTACCTTGGTGTTTATGCCTGATCTCTTCTAATAAAGATGGAGTAGATGCTTTATTTGGGGATCTGCGTGTCCCTGCTTGCTGGCTTGCAATGAAGTTCCTTCTCATAAAATCATCTCAGAGTTGTCTTTTGGCTGGCAACCACTGAGCATTCGGGCCCAGGTCTCCTTAATGGGGTGATAAAAATGTTCCTGAATTAGATAGTGGTGATGGCTGCACACATTGTAAATATACTAAAAGTCACTAAATTGAACAATTTTAAATGGTTAAAATGGTGAGTTTATGTTACGTGAATTTTTCACTACTTCAATGTTTAAAAAAAGACAGTATGAATGATATGATCCCATTTCTGTTGGAAAAGCAATAATATCGATTAGTATGTACATAGGAAAAAACCTGGAGAGAGATAGGCTAAGTAATTGACAGGGATTACCTCTGAGGATGATGGACTTGGCATATTGTCAGTTTCCATGTTGCATACATCTCTAGTGTTTGAATTTTTAGGAGCATTTATAACATTCATATTTTTAAAATGTATTAAATCACTTGAAAAGTATACCTCTTTCTAGAAAGCAAAGGTCTCATTATTTGAGAATAACTGAACCAGTAAAAAAATTCCTTTCATCAGAGATATTTCAAAATACCTACTTTAGTGCTACCCCCCAAATATGGCAGAGTAAATATCTTAAGCTGAAGTAATTTTAAAAGCAGCAGAAGCAGGAAGGTCACTCTGACCTCTGCCCCTTCCCTTCTTCCCTGAAACAGGTCATAAAACTCCCATGTGAAAGGTACCTGCCCTGTTCCAGGAGGAAAGACAAAACCAGAGATAGCATTTGGGGCCAACAAATGCTGTATAAACAAATCTTGCTAAACTAACTCCTGTTTTTCTAGTTACTTCTTCATCATTTGCTACCCCTGGGCCCAAACCTCTTTGCCTTGTCAATTCTTCACAAGTGTATTGTTTCTTTGTCTAAAAAGTACAAAAGCTTTCTGCTCTAGTCACTTCTTTGGGTCTTCATTCTCTTGTGAAGTCTCCCACGTACATGTAAAAATTCAATAACATTTGTTTGCTTTTCTCCTGTTAATCTGTTTTTGTCAGTTTAATTTTTCAGACCCAGCCAGGAACATAAAAGGGTTGAGGGAAATTTTTCCTCCCTTATAATGGGAACTACGTTATTTCAAAATTGTGAGATTGTAAAGGTGTTATTTTTTTATTTTGCATTTCTGCATTCAATAAAGAAAAGAAGGAGAACACGTACAAATGCTTGTTCACTACAATTAGAGACTAAAACTAACCTTCACAGAGGCTGAAACGTAACTGCGAGGGTGGTCAGTGAGGCGGGCTGGGAAAGAATTCACCACCAGAAATGAGTGCAGAGAGTAAAGGTTTTATTTTTTTCTTTCCTAAGAGAGGGAATGGGTTATGTGCAGAGATGCGCATCAGCCCCAAGGGGTTAGGGCTTTGGGCTTTTATTGAGTAATGGGGAGTTGTAGAGCAGGATGTTTCGGGTGGGCTGCCACGCATTTCAATGTTACCTTTAGGTACAGGGTCGCGTCTGGCCTTTGGGGTCAGGTTACGTGCTGTTTCCTAAGTTCCCGGAGCCTCCGAACCTTTAAGGTTCTGCCAGTAATTTTCTAGTTCTGAGGACAAAGGCTCCTAAAACAATAAGGGTCAGTTCTGCTGAAACCAGGTGCAGAGCAAAGGGTCCCCAAAACATAGATGTTCCCACAGCCCTTGGTTGGGCGATGGGAGAGCAGATGACACCACTTACAATACTGTCATAACAATGGCAAGTGGATAGCTGTTTCCTTCCTGAAGGGGAGCATACTGCCGCCCGCCCAGGTGAAAGGTCTATATGACTTTGAGAAGGTATAGTGGCAAATATGAGGTCAAGCAGGAAGCTCCGGGTCAGCATTTAAAATAGGCATGGGTCCGACAAGAGGACAGGGAGCCATGAAGTAGCAGCCATGAGGTTCAAAAGGGTGTAGAAGGACCCCCTGGGCCACCATGAGGTCTGGTGTGTAAGGAGGGGCCATGTGGTTTGGAGGAAGGAGATGCCGCGCGGTTTTGGATTAAGAGCCGGAGTAAGAGAGAAGAGACCTGCTGGGAAACCTGCCTGGGGAACACGGCGACACGGATGACGGGTGCTGGAGGACCTGACTGACCAAGCACTGATTAGTGGAAGATGCCTGGGATGCTGAACTGTGACAGGGAGTGCTGAGCAGTGGACTTTGGCTTTCTCTAAAAGGCGGTACCTCTACCTGGTATATTCTGAAATAGCCTGGTTTGGCAAAGGCAGTCAGGACTATGTGTTTTGGGGTGTGTTAAAGGGAACGGGACTTAATAGCAGGATTCTGCCACTATTCTAAATCTATATAACCTTTAAATAAACAACCCCTTTCCTTTTTCACCAAACTCTTGCATTGGGAGTCACGCTTCTTGGCTGCCAGCAATCAAGCCCCACAGCTGTTCCAGAACAGCGTAAGAGGAGTTCTGTACCAATGCTTTATGGGGTCCGGCCAGCTCTGGGAAAGAGGACCTCAGGAAGTGGCTTTTATCCTATTAGTAGTAAACACTCACTTGTCGAGGATGAATTGGTTACTAAAGTCTAGGCGCCCTGAATTATGCATCTGTTTCCAGCCGAAGCATCTGCTGGGGCCTGACCTTCAGAAGGACAAAACTCAGCCTCAGACGATTGGGAGTCTGGCTCCAGTTCAATCGCAAACTCGCTATGTGAACAAAATCAAACCGTTTAACCTGCCTAGGCCTCCATTTCTTTATCTCTAAAAATGGGGAGATGGTACTAAACAGAGTAGTAAGATTATGTGAATATGTAAGAAATCAAGAAGTCAAACAAATATTACACTCAGAAAATTTCATTTAGGACAGTGCATATTATTTTATATAATCTTAAGAAAGTCTGTTAAGGCAACTAAGCATGGAGCTATGGCCAAAAACACACGTTTGTGAGGATGACCAAGAGACTCTATGCTCACAGGACATTTTGAAAGCCAGGAAGTAAGGCTGGATCCAGTAAGACTGGATCCAGTAAGATCCAGTAAGTGAAGTAAAAATCTACTCAAAAAAATGTTTGCGTCTTCTAAGATGAAAAGTTTATTCAATGAATCTAATGTTGTTCGTAGTTCAAAAGATGTCTGATTTTGCAGACAATAGAAAGAATTGTATTCCTTGCTGCCCCCTTGTGAGTTTTAAGGAAACTGTTCCTCGTTTTATTAAATTTATTTTTTAAATTCAGCAAACATTTAGTAAGTGTTTATCCTGTGCCATCACTTTCCTGGTGATGAGAACACAAAAATAAATAAAACGTGATGCCTACTCTTAAGGAATTCACACATTAATAAAGGCTATCAATGGCAAAACATTTATGATACAATATGGTAAGGACCAGTTCAAGGATTTATTGGACCACCTAAATCAGACAGCTTGTATTTTAGGAGGTAGAGTAGGGCACTCCAGGAAGTCTCCCCAAGGAGGGATAAAGGAGGTGAGCTGTTTCCAAAAGATACTTAAGTCATGGAATTGATGAGACTTGCTGATACGGTGCTACAGAGAGGTACGGTTAATAAGGTTCAGGGCCGCAGTGTAGAATAACAACTAAGAATACGTCTATATGGCCAAACCTGGAGCTAAAACCACATGGACATGAAGGAGACTTTAAAATAATCAGTTTTTACAACTCTTTTAGTATAGTCTCCGTGTCTTACTTTCTATCAGAATCTCGGCCATATTTCATATTTAATTCATTCTACTTCTAATATTAGCTATTACCATTTAGTACTTTTAAGGATTTTATTAGGGTATTGTTATCATCATTTTATGTTTGATAGCTATAGATTGTAGGTGAAAAGGGGGCCACATACTAAACCGAACAAGCCCCAGGGAGGCCTGCATGGCAGCCTCACAAACTCAGAGACCAAAGTAACCACACAGGAAAGTCTGATTGTAAAACTTCCTAACTAAAAGTGGGTCATGGTGAGTAGTCCCATCCTGGGCCTGCAGCTCCCTTGACACAGGTCAGTCTTTAACTTAGATTTGTCGATGGCCTTTGTGCATCTAAGACAGCATACCTTTGAAATGTCAGAGTGATTTTCTTTTCCAGACCCTCAGGGCGCAACTGCCAGCCCCAGAGCAGGAGGCCACATTGTTATCTTGTTGCCCACTGGCCACCTCTGCGTGCTGTAAATGTTAACTATCCTGTGCCCACCAGTGGAAAAGTAGTACGTGTCTCTGTTTCTCTTTTGATCTCAGGGATTTCCCACTTCGTTTTCTCCCGCCTCCCTAATTTACCACCAGGGAGTTTCATGTACCCCTCCTTAGGTCTCCTCTTTCGATTTTAATGTATAAAATAAGCTGCAAAACTCCTGTTCTCTGAAGCATTTTCTCAATCCATTCAGATTTTGCTTCCCAATTGCCATAATTTTGGCTCAAATAAACTCTTATAAGAACTTTTCTTAAGCTGGACGTTCTTTCGACAAGAGAAAAGACAGGTAACGTTCAAACAAAATGACACAAATACTGGTGTCATGGAAGAATTTTTCACAATAAGCAAAAGCACTGGTGTTATCAGAAAACAAGTGAAAAATTTTTTTAGCTTCTCACTGCTGTAATCTCTAAGCCCATCTCTAGGACCTGGTACATTGTTGGTTGGTTGAAATAATAAATTTGAATGAATAATTAAAAGTGATTGAATTTGAGTGAATGAGTAGTTTAAAATCAGCCTGTGAAGAAAGGTTAAGATTTGGATTGCTAGAAAAGACGGAGAAGAAAGAACATTTGAGAAAGGGTAAGCCACATACACAGCTAAGGCCATTTAGCAAAGAAAACATGATACCAAGTATATGGCTAATTATTAATCACTGCTAATTTAGGGGGTTACTTGAGGGGACAAGTGTCCAAATGTAGACAGAATCTGACTTGGGTCTTTTCCTTGAGTCTCAAAGGACTGTTCACTATACATCTGGTCTTTGGAATACGAAGAGATCGTATTCCAGCCTTAGGACCCAGATCTCCCTCCCCCACTTCTTTCTAAAATGTTGGCCTGGGATATGCACAGCTTCAACCACTTCTTTTCAAGACCTATACATAAATCTTGTTCAATAAAAACAATTAGCAGAAGACAGAACATTCAACAGTTGTAATTACCTAAATGTCCCCCCATTAACCACTTGAATGACTAAATCCTCTACATTGATTGTTTTAATGAATGATAAATAAAACCAAATAACCTCTAGGCTCATTTGATTTCTGCAGTGACAAAACTGAACCTCCAGGCATTGTACTGCCAGGCCCTGGATTGAGCCAGGCAAAGCAAAGCAAATAAAGTACAAGGAAAACTGGGTGATGAGCAGAAGGGTGCTGGTGTGCAATGGGCCACCCTGGCAAACACATTTTGGTTACCAGTAGATGGAAGAGCTCTGCAGTACCACTCACTAGGAGGGAAAATTCTTCCAGGTTCTGCAATGTGTAATGGTACATAAGAAAGATCATTGCTCCCCACTGTTTCCTACCACCAACCAATATGTAGCACATGTCTCCCTCTGAAGCATTGCTTCCCTCACTGTTGAATCACTTACCCAGTTCTATAAGGCCTGCTAAGCATATTATGCATTGACAGTTTAGACAAACAGTAACAGAGTGAAATGCTCACTCTCTCTGAATCTATCTCATTCCAATCTGCATTGTTCCCGTGGCCTTCAGGGCTCTCTGTTTTGTCTTGCATATAGACACACTAATCATTAGAGGAATTTGCTTATGGCTTGAGTTTTACAAAAACAGACTGTCCCCTCCCTTTTCCCCTTCTCTTGATATAAAAGAAGCCTGAACTCTGTGCTTTCTTAAGATGGATTTGAGGTACCACTAGGGCTCCCAGCTTCTCAGTTGGTGCCTTCTCGATCGATAAATCTTCCTTACTCCAAACTCTGATGTTTTGAGCTTTGGCCTTTCGAAACATTAGGCCAGTAACACTATGACGGAGGGTTTTTACCTTTTTAAATCTAAGGTAAGAATTTTGCACAGAACCATTAGAAATCTAGCTGAACAGAAGTCCTATAACTAAGGATATACAGAAGAAGCCACATCAAGACTGGTAGGAGGAGGAGCGATGCAGAAAGGGCTGGTCCCACACCAATGTGGCCTACACGTCGGACTTGGACTCACTCACTCTGAGCTCCAGTACTGGGGCACTGGGGCAGCAGCTTGAAAGGTGCCAGGGACCCACAAGGAGGAACTGAATTGTTTGGATTTGGAGTGAGGGCTGGAGGGGCAGCTTTCTCCCAGACAGAAATGCTGGCAGAGGCCATTGTTCCTTTGCTGAGCCTTCCCCCTGCAGGTGCAGGTAGGCAGTGTATCTGAGTCTCCATCAACCTAACACTGTTCACTCAGCCCTGGGGATTACTTGAGACACCACCCCACCCAACTTACGAGCCCACCAAAGCTGCTTTGAGTGGCTTTTCTTGGCTCATGCTGCAGACTTTCCTAAAATATCTCAAAAGGTTCACAAATCCCAAACGAGTAGCATCTGGCCTCAGCATGCCCCATACCTCTTGCTAAGCAGCCTCAAACTGGCAGTAGTGGCAGCTGGCATTGGTTTGCAGTCTGGCCTCTCCCAGGTACCTCCAAGCCCAAGCAGCCATCTGCAGATTCCTTGGTAGCTCATTCCAAGTGGCTCTAAACAGGGCACAGGGGGTGGCTGACCTTGGCCTGCACCTCCCAGGAAGCCCCAGAACCAGCACACCTGGTGGAAAGCTTTAGACCATGCTGGAACATCATCCAATCACCTCCACAAGTGACACTCTCGAGAGACAAATTAGGTGGGCACCAGAACCCACTGGAGTGAGTTCTGCTCCATGGGGTGGGCCTCTCCACAGCAAATCCTCCACTATAATGCGGCTAGTCATCACAGTTGATCAACCTGAGGATAAATCCATTCCGATGACGTACCAACAGCAATCAAACCTCAACTACAACAGGAGGGTGTACAGCCCACACAGGGGGTGCACCTGGAGCACCCAGCAGGCTGCGCCGCTCAACCCTACAGGACAGGTCATTACATTGCCTGCATTAGGCCATTCTGCCAAGACTCGGAGACACAGCAGCTCTACCTAATATACAGAGACAAACACAGGGAGGCAGCCAAAATGAGGAGACAAAAAAAACATTTGCCAAATGAAAGAACAGAACAAAACTCCAGAAGAAAGAATTCAACAAAACAGAGACAAGCAATCTATCAGATGCAGAGTCTGAAACACTGGTTATAAGGATGCTCAATGAACTTAGGGGAAGATGAACTTAGTGAGAACTTCAATGAAGAGGTAGGAAACAAAAATGGAGATAGAAAACAATTTTAAAAAGGCAGAAATTAAGAATATAATAACTAAAATGAAGACTACATTACAGGGAATCAACATTAGAGTAGATGAAGAAGAGGGTCAAATTGATGATTTGGAGAATAAGATAGCAGAAAGCACCCAATCAGAACAGCAAAAAGAAAAAATAACCCAAAAAATGAGGATAGTTTAAAGGGCCTCTGGGACAACTTCAAGCATACTAACATTTGCATCATTGGGGCCAGAAGAGAGAGTAAGGAACTAAAAACCTATGTGAAAAAAATTAATAATGCCCCGCTGGGTGGTTCAGGTGATTGGAGCATTGTCCCACACACCAAAATGTTGCAGGTTCAATCCCTGGTCAGGGTACATACCTATGTTGCGGGTTTGATCCCCGGCTGGTATGCATATGGGAGGAAACCAATCAATGTTTCACCCTCATGCAAAAACCCAGCTGATCTCAAGGGCATCACAGTGAGTGAAAAAAGACAATCTCAAAAGTTTACATATTGTAAAATTTAAATGACAGAATTATAGTGACAGAGCACAGATCAGTCATTGCCAGGGTCGGTGACAGAGGAAAGAGTGCAACTATAAGGGGTAGTACAAGGGAGTTTCTTTGTGGCAATGGAACAGTTCTGTATCCTGATTGTGTTAGTGGTTACACAAATCTATATACCTGATAAAATTTCACAGCACTGTATAGCAAAATACATAAATAAGTAAATAAACCAGTACATGTAAGAACTGTGAAATCTGAATAAATTCCATAGTTAATTATTGTTATCATTGTACTCATTCAAATTGCTGGTTTTGATAATGTTATCATTGGGGGAAGCTGAGTGAAAGATACACAGGAACTCTCTGTACATTTTTCAAAACTTTTGTGAGTACAAAATTATTTGGAAATAAAAAGTTGAAATTATGTATAACTATATGAATTGTATATTTAACACAAAATTACTGAGTTTTAATTAAAAGGGCTACAAGTTAAAAATTTACATTGAGAAGATCCTCAAATGTAAACATTAGAGCCATATTTAATATTATGAGTCACTCCAAAAACTTAATGAAAGAGTGACACTCTAAATTGGTGCGTGATATTCATGATTAATAAGAAGCAAATTTAATTTTACTAATCTGGAGCCACAGTTAGCAATGGGGCTTCAAGAATGACTGTTTCTGGGACTTGCAGCCAGGATGGAGGCCTAGGTGGATATACTTTGCTTCTTTGCACAAAAGAAGGACAACAACAAATTTTAAAACAAAAACAACCAGAATTGCCAGAAAATCAAACTGTAGGGAAGTCCAACAGCCAAGGAGTTAAAGAAGAAACGTTCACCCAGACTCGTAGGAGGGGCGGGAACGGCATGCAGGGCAGAGAGGACACATGGCAAGGCAGCAGCTGGTGGGCTGGGCGGTCCCACATTTGCGTGCAGATAAACCAGAGGGAACAACTGGGGAGCGAGACAGGTCGTGCAACCCAGGGTTCTAGCATGGGAAAAGAAAGTCTAAAAACCTCTGTTTATAAAATTATGCAGTGGTTGCAGCAACAGGAGAAACTTCCAGCCTCACAGGAGAGAGTTCGTTGGAGATATCCACTGCGTCCTAGAATGTGCACAAACCCACCCACCTGGGAATCAGCACCAGAAGGACCCAATTTGCTTGTGGGTAGCAGGGGAAGTGACTGAAAGCTGCTGAGAGCCAAACAGGCAGCCTGTTCCCTCTCTGACCCCTCCCCCACAGACAGCGCCACAGTGCAGCCAAGTGGGTTGCCCCACCCTAGCGAATACCTAAGGCTCCGCCCCTTATGACATTACAGGAGTACAGAGACAAAGAAATATGTTCCAAATGAAAGAACAGATCAAAACTGCAGAAAAAATACAACTAAGCAATGAAGAGATAGACAACCTATCAGATGCAGAGTTCAAAGCACTGGTAATCTGGATGCTCAAAGAAATGGTTGAGTATGGTGACAAAATAGAGGAAAAAGTGAAGGCTATGCAAAGTGAAATAAAAATATACAGGGACTCAACAGTGAAAGGAAGGAAATCGGGACTCAAATCAATGATTTGGAGCAGAAAGAAGAATTAAACATTCAACCAGAACAGAATGAAGAAACAAAAATTCAAAAAAATGAGCAGAGGCTGAGGAACCTCTGGGACAACTTTAAACGTTCCAATATCCAAATCCTAGGAGAACCAGAGGGAGAAGAGGAAGAGCAAGAAATTGGAAACTCATTTGAGCAAATAATGAAGGAGAACTTCCCCAATCTGGCAAAGGAAATAGACTTCCAGGAAGTCCAGGAAGCTCAGAGAGTCCCAAAGAAATTGGACCCAAGGAGGAACACACCAAGGTACATCATAATTAAGTTGCCCAAGATAAGAGATGAGAGAATCCTAAAAGCAGCAAGAGAAAAGGAGACAGTTACCTACACAGGAGTTCCCATAAGGCTATCAGCTGGTTTCTCAAAAGAAACCTTAGAAGCAAAAAGGGGCTGGAAACAAGTATTCGAACTCATGAAAGGCAAGGGCCTACATCCAAGATTACTCTGTCCGGCAAAACTATCATTTAGAATGGAAGGGCAGAAAAAGTGCTTCCCAGACAATGTAAAACTAAAGGAGTTCATCATCAAAAGCCCTTATTATATGAAATGTTAAAGGGACTTACCTTTAGAAATAGAAGAAGGTCAAAAACTATGAACAGTAAAATGACAGCAAACTCATAACTACCAACACCTGAACCTAAAAAACAGAAATAAACTAAGCAAACAACTAGAAGAGGAACAGAACCACAGAAATGGAGATCACATAGAAGGTTATCAGTGGGGAGGCGGAAGGGGAGAATGTGGGAAAAGGTAGAGGGAATAAGGAGCATAAATGGTAGGTACAAATTAGACAGGGGGAGGTTAAGAATAGTATAGGAAATGGAGAAGCCAAAGAACTTACATGTATTGTCCATGCACATGAACTAATGAGTGGGGTTGGGGGGAATGCTGGTAGGAGGGGGATGCAGGGCAGAAGGGAATAAAGGGTATAAAAAATTGGAACAACCGTAATAGCATAATCAATAAACATACTTTAAAAAAAAAAAAGAGTAACTACTTCCACTGAGACAGTCTGTTTTTACCCTCGGGAAGCAAGGCCTGTCTTCTGCTGTGCAGGGGTCACCTGCCCTGAAATGTGTTTGGGTGGGGGCGAGGAGGGGGGTTTACTCAGATTTTCTCTTAAATAAAACCTTGTTATACACAAAATTCTAATGTAATTTTACTCTAATTAGTTCACAAGGAAAGTGAATTTTAGCTAAATATTTTGTAAATAAACACCTAATCGCTGAAGAATAACCCCATAGAAAAGTTGAGGGAGCCCTGGCTGGTGTGACTCAGTGGATTGAGCGCTGGAATGCCAAGCGAAGGGCCGCTGGTTCGATTCGCAGTCAGGGCACATGCCTGGGTTGCAGGCCAGGTTGCCAGTAGGGGGCGTGTGAAAGGCAACCATACACTGATGTTTCTCCCCCTCTCTTTCTCCCTCCTTTCCCCTCTAAAACTAAATAAATAATTTTTTTTTAAAAGGTTGAGGGAGAGCCGTGATAGCAGCCTTAGCAGCTCACATATATTAGGCCTTACCAAAGGCACCGTGCTAGTAAGAGCTTACACAAATTGCTCCATTTCACCCTCACAACGGCCATGTGAGGAAGTGTTACTATTATTGCTTTTTACAGGTGAAGATACGGAGGCACAGAGAGGTTAAGCGACTTGACCTGGGTCACAAAGGTACAAGTCATTGGCAGAACCGGGGACCTCAGCTGGTCTTCGAGTTTGTGTCTGCTGCTCTGCCCTCCTTAACAGCACCTTGATCCTTACTTGCCTCCTCGCCGTCAGCTTCCCTTCCTGTCAATCCATGTACTAGTTTTTCTATTGCTGTCATAACCAGCCACCACAAATTCAGCGGCTTCAACAATACAAATGTATTATCGAACAGTTCTGAAAGTCGGAAGCATACGATGAGTCTCACTGGGCTAAAATCAAGGTAGGGGCAGGGCTGCGTTCCTTCCGGAGGCTCTAGAGGAGAACGCACTTCCTCACCTCTTTGCAGCTTCCAGAGGCTGCCTGTATGCCGAGGCTTGGGGCCTCCACCCTCCATCTCCAAAGCCAGCCACCTCAGGCCCTGTCCTTCTCGTAGGCCGTCTCTGTGGTTCTCTCTTTCTGCCTCCCTCTTCCATTTATAGGGACCCTTGTGATTACATTAGGCCCACCTGGATAAGCCAGGCTACTCTCCCCATTGCAAATTCATCAGATTAGCAACCTCCGCCCCCCTTTACCGCGTAACCTCACATTTTCACAAGACCTAGGAATTAAGACATGGATATCTTGGGGTGGGGGAAAATATTCTGCCTACCACAAGCCATAATGCTGGCACTGAAATAATCTTTTATCATTATTTTAGGTGGCCATTCTTTTCCATTCCTATCAATTCTAAATTTCTTTTTACTTATATGTTTATATTCCTGCCTTGTTCTTCACAATTGGTGTGACTTAGGAATACATACTATGGTACAGAAATTTTCCATTTAAAAAGTCAGAGCCTAAGAGAGAATTCCAGGAAGGTAGTAGATAAGAAGCACCGGGAATCTGTCTCCCCACCTAAACAACTGCACTGGCAGAATCTGTCTGATGTAACCATTTTTGGAGCTCCGGAGTCTATTGAAGGTTTGCAACTTCCAAAGGAATGCCTGGATGGCAACCGGAGTGAATTTTGGTCAATTTTAACTCTCAACTTAGCTACAGTCACTCATCCGCCATCCCTCAGCCCCAGGGCAGGTAGCTGTGTACACATTCCTGGATCGCGCTACACACAGATTATGCGAGCCAGGATAAGCAGTAAGAATCCTGTCCTCCACAGGGAGCCACGGTGGAGAGGACACCATGGCAAGGCTGCAGCTGGCGAACCAGGGCACCCCAAGCTCACGTGGGAGGGGGGTGCAGGGCGGAGGGGGAGAGAGGGGAGAAAAAGATGGGACAACTGTAATAGCATGATCAATAAAATAGACTTTTTAAAAAACCCTGTCCTCCAAATATCAGGCTCTGGGCCCTGACGGCGAACTGCTGTATGGGGTCACAGAGGCAAAGAACAGAGCAGGGCAGGCGTTGGTGCACCGCTCCCCCGTATTGTCGCAAGCATCTCCCCTGCAGACTGACGCCAACTTCTGGGAGATTTAAGGGGTTGGTCCCTTTTTCCCAACCTCTCCATTTTTCTCTTTTCTCCATTTTTAGGAGCCAGAAAAACACCAGGACATGCTAAAGCAACTATATATAGGGGAAAACGAGAAAGTTTCCAGACATGTCCAGGGAAAGTCACATGTTCAAAACATACCTGAGAAGACCGTAAGTCTATACCTCAAGTTGATCCTTGGAAGAGACAGACTGCAACAATTTTTTTAAAAGCAAAACAAAACCAAAAGCCAGAAACTTTGGTGGAGAGAGAAAATCTGATTTTCAGAGACACAATATGATTAAATTCAAGTGTTCATGTTTTCAACAACAACAAAAAAGTCGCAAAACATACAAAGAAACAGGAGTGTCTGACCCATTCAAAGGCAGAAAAAACCAAACACAAACGGACCTGTCCTAGAGAAAAACCAGATGGTGGACCTATCACCAAAAAACTTTTTAAAAACTGTCTTAAAGATTCTCATTTTCACTTTTGACTCTACCATTCTCATCATTGGACCCTAGCGGCAGTCCCTGAAGTTCCTCAACATCTCTTGGACAGTCATTTTTAACAGAAAATGAAAAAAAAAAAAAAACCCACTACACTGACTTCAAAGTTTGCAGGGGGTAAAAAAAAAAAAACCCAACTACACCAACACTGACTTCAGAGTTCCCGGTATTTCTCAGATACAATTTCCTATTGAATACCACACCCCCCTATAAAACACCTGTTATAACCAAACTGACAGCTTAAACATTATGGTTTAACATTAGTCATGTACAAATGCACAGCTAGTTATGACTTTGAACCTATGCACCCGATAGATATAACAATGTTTAAGAAAAGAGTTTGTTTGTATCTCTCAGGTCAGTCACGACCTCCACAGGGCTAAGGAGAGGACTTGAACAACACACAGTAAACTAACAAGATCTAACAGGCATAAACAGGAAATTTTTCTCAAGTGTACACGGGACATTCTCCAGAATAAGCCATACGTTATGCCACAAATTAAGTCTCAATAGATCTTAAAAGATAGATATAATACAAAGTATCTTCTCTGACTACAACAAGATGAAGTTAGAAATCAGTAACAGAAGGAAAACTGGAAAATTAATACATTTGTAGACATTAAACACCACACTCTTAAATGACCAATGCATCAAAGAAGCAATCACAGGAGCATTAGAAAATACTCAGAAACCAATGAAAACAGAAACACGACAACCAAAACTTACAGGAGGCAGCAAAGCAGCGGCAAGGGAAAAATTTACAGCTCTGAACATTTACACTAAAAAACAGGAAAGGTCTCAAATCAACAACCTACCTTTACAATTTAAGAAACTAGAAAAAGAAAAAACAAAATCAAAGCTAGCAGAAAGATAGAAATAATAAAGATTAGAGCAGAGATCAATGTAACAAACGGTAGAAAAACAATAGACAAAATCAATAAAACCAAAAGTGGGTCCTTTAAAACAACAAATTTGACAAATCTTTAGCTGGAAAAAGGTAGCAAAAATACAAATTACTAACGTAAAATAAAATCAGGACATTACTAATGAGTCTTCTGAAGTAAAAAGGTTTACAAGAGAGTACTATGGGCAATTGTAAGCCGATGAATTCAATATCCTAGATGAAATGTACAAATTCATAGAAACACAAGACCTACCAAGTCGAAATCATTAAAAATAAATAGAAAAATCTGAATAGACCAGTAATTAGTAAGGCAATTGAATCGGTAATAAAAAAAAAAAAAACCTCCTGACAAATAAAAGTCCTAGACCTGATGGCTCAGTGGCAAATTCTATCAAACATTTCAAAAAGAACTACTAACAGTTCTCAAACTTTTCAAAAAATTGGCTGCCAGTCAAAGTGGTAGCCTATGTAAATGCAGTACTTACATCCTCCCACAACCACGTCAAAAATACAACCAAACTACAGAAAACCATCATTCAGAACCCCCTGAAATCAGGCAGAACGGAAGTCCTACAACTAAGGATGTAAAGAAAAAGCCACATCGCAGGAGGCGGCAGGGGCAGAAATGGGGAATGGGCTAGTCCCACACCCATGCGTGGTGGGTAAAAATCAGGAGGGATATCTCAGATGCAGAGGTCACCCTTGAGGACTGAGGGGTCCCAGCCCCACACCCAGCCCCCAAGCCCAGGGCTCCAGGGCCAGGAAGAGAAGTCCCCATAAGTTCTGGCTGTAGAAACAAGCAAAGATTGTGGCTCAGTGAGATAGAGAGCTTCGGGAGTCTCAGGCAGTTCTTCTTAAAAGGTCCATGCACAGACTTACTTGTACACACTCACATGTGTGAAGCAGCAGCTCAAAAGGCACCAGGGACATACAGGGAGAAACTAAAGTGTCTGTCATTGGGGTGAGAAGTGGGGGGCAGCTTTCTCCCAGGCAGGAGGGTTGGCAAAGGCCATTGCTTCTTTCCTGAGCCCTCTTCCCACAGAGCCAGCAGGTGGGCACCATATCTGAGTCTCCAAAAACCTAGCTATCACTGTTCGCCCTGCCCTGGTGATTCCCTGAGACCCAGTCCCACTAACTTTTGGGCCCACCTAAGCTGTTTTCAGTGGCTTTTCCATGCATACGGCCTGTCTTGGCTCATGCATCAGACTTTGCCTAAAAACCTCTCAAACAAACAGCCTCCAGTCTCAGCATGCCCCTAACTCTCGCTAAGCAGCCCAGGCCCAGCACTAGCAGCAGCGGCCTTGGTTTACAGCTTGGCCTCGTCTGGGCACCTCCACATCCAGCAGCCATCTGCAGATCACTCTGTTGTTTGTGCCAGCCGGTCCCAGGCGGGGCACAGAAGGTGGCTGACTTTACACCTCTTAGGAGGCCCCAGAGCCAGTGCACCTGGTGGACAGCTTTAGACCACCCCCAGTTACAACACTACCATCTCCATATGTGACACACCCAAAGGGTGGACTCAGTAAGCCCCAAAGCCCCCCTGAAGCAAGACCTGATCCATAGGACCAACTCCTGCACAGCAGCTCCTCCTCTGTAGTTGAACCGGTCCTTGTAGTCAATCAGCCTGGGGGTCAGTCATTCCCAGTGATGCCAACAGTAATCAAGGCTCAACTACAACAGAACAATGCACACAGCCCACACAGGGGTGCATCTGGATGGTGCAGCTCGGATGACTGAGGAGGCTGTATCACTGGGCCCTACAGGACACCTACTACCAAGGCCAGTATACCAAGTCCAGGAGATGTAGCAGCTCTACCTAATATATAAAAACAAACTTAGGAAAGCAGCCAAAATGAAGAGACAGACAAACAGGTCCCAAATGAAAAACGAAAAATCTCCAGAAAAAGAACTAAATGAAATGGAGGCAAGCAAACTACCAGATACAGAGTTCAAAACAATGGTTATAAGGATGTTCAAGGAACTTATTGAGAACTTCAACAGCATTTAAAAAAGGACACAGAAACCATAGAAAATGCCCTGGCCAGGTAGGTTAGTTGGTGGGAGCATCATCCCATCAATAGGTTGCAGGTTCAGTCCCTAGTCAAGGCACATATCTAGGTTATGGATTCAATCCCCAGTCAGGGCACATATGAGAGGCAACCAATTGATGTCTGTCTATCTGTCTATCTCTCTGTCTCCCCACTCCTTTCGCTCTCTCTCAAATCAATAAAAACATATCTTCAGGTGAGGATATTTTCAAAATTTGATTCCCAAGCAGGGCACATGCCTGGGTTGGCGGCCCAGTCCCCAGTTGGGGTGCATGTGAGATGCAACCAATTGATATCTCTCTCACACATTGATGTTTCTCTCCTTCTCTTTCTCCCTCCCTTCCCCTCTCTCTAGAAAGAAATAAATAAAATCTTTTAAAAGTAGAAAACATAAAAAGAACCAGTCAGGAATAAATGCATATGGCCTGTCTCTAACTACACTCTAACTAAAATAAAGAATAATTTACAGGGAATTCACAGTAAATAATGCCAAGAATCAAATCAGTAATTTGGAATATAAGGAAGTAAAAAACACCCAATCATAATAGCAAAAAAAGAATTCAAAAGAAATAAAGATAGTGTAAGAAGCCCTTGGGACAACTTCAAGCATACCAACATTCACATTATGGGGGTGCCAGGAGGGGAAGAGAGAGAGCAAGAAATTGAAAACCATTTGAAAAAATAATGACTGAAAAATTCCCTAAGCTGGAAAGGAAAGAGACATACAACTCCAGGAAGCTCAGAGAGTCCCAAAAAAGGTGAACCCAAAGAGGCCCACACCAAGACACATCATAATTAAAATGCCAAAAGTTAAAGACAATGAGAGAATCTTAAAAGCAGCAAGAGAAAAGTAGTTAGTTGCCTACAAGGAAGTTCCCATAAAACTGTCAGCTAATTTCTCAACAGAGACTTTGCAGGCCCGAAGGGATTGGCATGAAATATTCAAGGTGATGAAAAGTAAGAACCTACAACCAAGATTACTCTACCCAGCAAAGCTATCATTTAAAACTGAAGGACAGATAAAGAACTTCCCAGACAAGAAAAAGCTAAAAATATGAACAATAAAATGGCAATAAATACATATCTATCAACAATTGATTCTAAAAAAACAAAATAAACAAACTAGTAAAACAGAAAGAGACTCATAGATACAGAGAACATTTTGACAGTTGACAGATAGAAGGAGGGTTTGGGAGGATGGGTTGTAAAGGTGAAGAGATCAAGAAGCACAAACTGGTTGTTACAGACTAGTCATGGGGGTGTAAAATACAGCTATGGAATATGTAAAATACATAGGGAACATAGTCAATAATAGCTATGTATGGTACCAGGTGGGTATGAGATTTATCAGGATGATCACTTAGTAAGTTATATAATGTCTAATCATTGGGGTGTAGGCCTGAAACTAATATAATATTGTATGTCAACCATAATTTAAAAATAAAAAATGATTTAATATACAAAAGTAAAACGTCTCAAAAAATTGAAGAAGAGGAAACACTTCCAAACTCATTCTATGAGACCAGCATTACTCTGATACCAAAGCCAGACAAAGACACTATAAGAAAAGAAAACAACAGGCCAATATCCCTTATGAATATTAATGCAATAATCAACAAAATACTAGCAAACCAAATTCAACAGCATATTAAAAGGACTGTACATTATGACCAAGTGGAATTTATTCCTGGAATGCAAGAAGGGTTCAACAGATGAAAATCAATCAATGTAATAAGCCACATTAACAGAATAGAGGAAAAAAACCTTCACGATCATTTCAATTTACATAGAAAAAGCATTTGACAAATTCAACCTCCTTTTGTAATTAAAAAAATTCAACAAACTAGGAATAGGAGGAAACTACCTCAGTATAATAAAAGCCATATATGAAAAATCCACAGCAAGCATCACACTTAATAGTGAAAGACTGAAAGCTTTTCCTCTCTGATAAGGAACAAGGCGATGTTGCCTGCTTTTACCACCTATTCAACATAGTACTAGAAGCCCTAGCCAGCATAATTAGGATAAATAAATAAATGGCATTCAAATCAGAAAGAAAAAAGTAAAATTATCTCTGTTCCCAGGTGGTACAGCCTTCTCTGTAGAAAACCTTAAAGATTTCACAGGGAAATTGTTAGAACTAATAAATCAATTCAGGAAAGTAACATAATGCAAAGTCAACACAAAAAATCAGTCGCATCTTTCTTAGAAAGAGAGGGAAGGGAGGGAGAAAGAGGGAGAGAAACTTCACTGTGAGAAACATCAATTTGTTGCCTTTCATACATGCCCCATGGACTGAACCCACAACCCAGGCATGTACTCTGACCAGAACAGAACCAGCAGCCTTTTGCTTTGTGGGACGATGCCCAACCAACTGAGCCACACCAATCAGGGCTCAGATGCATTTCTTTTCTTTTTTTTTAAAGATTTTATTTATTTATCTTTAGAAAGAAGGGAAAGGAGAGAGAGAGGGAGAGAAACATCGATGTGCAGGAGATTCATTGACCAATTTCCTCTCACACACCCCCAGCCAGGGACCTGGCCCACAACCCAGGCATGTGTCCTGACTGGGAATTGAACCGGCAAACTTTCATTTCACAGGCCGGCATTCAATCCACTAAGCCACACCAGGCAGGGTTCAGTTGCATTTCTATATTCAAATAATGAACTGAAAATGAAATTTTAAAAACTGTTACACTTAACAATTGCATCAAAAAAAATAAAATACTCAGGAATTAACTTACCTAATGAGGTAGAAGACATGTACAATGAAAACAACAAAATATGTTGAAATTAAAGAAGATATATATAAATAGAAATACACCTCATGTTCATAGATTAGAAGACTTAATATTATTAAAATGTCCATACTATCTTAAATGATCTGCAGTCAATGCAATCTCTATCAAAATCCAAATGACATTTTTTGAAGAAATAAAAGCCATCCTAAAATTCATATGGAATCTCAAAGAACCCAGAATAACCAAAACAACCCTGAAAAAGAAAAAGTTGGAGATCTTATACTTCCTGATTTTATAACTCACCACAAAGCTATAGTAATCAAAAATATAGTATGTCTATAGTATGGCACTGCCATAAAATAGACATATAGACCAATGGAATAGAATAAAGAGGCTGGAAATAAACCCTCACATATATCATCAATTGATTTTCAACAAAGGGTGCCAAGACCATTCAATGTGAGAAAGGAAGTCTTTCCAACAAATGGTGTTGGGAAAACTGCACATCTACATGCAAAAGAATGAAGCTGGATTCTTACCTCACACAAAAAATGAGTTAAAATGGATCGCAGACCTAAAATATAAAACTCTTAGAAGATAAGACAGCAAAAGCCACAGGACATTGGATCTGGCAATGATTTCTTGGATAGGACACCAAAGGCATAGGCAAAAAAAACAAAACAAAACATATTTTTATATATATATATATATATATATATATATATATATATATATATATATAGAGAGAGAGAGAGAGAGAGAGAGAGAGGCAATTTGGACTTAATGAAAATTACAAATGTTTGTGCATCAAAGGACATGTCGAATAGTCTTCCCCAACAATCACCGCAGTTTCCTGCTTTGACACTGCTTGGCAGGAACAGGTACTAATTCCCCAGCCCAGATGGCCACACAGAGCCAGCCCTTTGCACCTTCTCACAGTGCCCGCAGAACACCCCCAAGGCCATCACTGCTGCTCCAGCTCTGTGCAGCCACTACCACCTCTTCTCGGTCACCCACCATGACTAACACCCCCCCTCACTGTGGGCCAGAACTACCATGAGGACTCCAAGGCCACCATCATCCACCTCCTGTGTCTACCCGTCCATGTCTTACTACTTTAACTGCAATGATGTGCCCTTGAAGAACTTCGCCAAATATTATTATCACCAATCTCATGAGGAGAGAGAACATACTGAGAAACTGATGAAGCTACAGAACCAACGAAGTGAACAAATCTTCCTTCAGGATGTCAAGAAACCAGACCGTGATGACTGGGAGAAGGGGCTGAATGCAGCGGAGTGTACATTACACTTGGGAAAAAGTGTGAATCAGTCACGACTGGACTTGCACAAACTGGCCACCGACAAAAACAGTCCTTGCTTGTGTGACTTCACTGAGGCTTGTTACCTGAATGAGCAGGTGAAATCCATCAAAGAATTGAGGAACCACAAAAACAACTTGAGGAAGATGGGGGCCCCTAATCTGCCATGGCAGGGTATCTCTTTGCAAGCACACCCTGGGAGACAGTGATAATGACAGCTAAGCCTTAGGCTGGCTTCCCACAGCCATGGGGGTGACTTCCCTGGTCACCAGGTCAGTACACGCAGGTTAAGGTTACGTTTACCTTTTCTATTACCAAAACACTTACTGAAATTCTTTCATTTCTACCATTCCTTCAAGTAAGGCAATTTAGCACCCCTCTTTCATAAAAAGGATGCTTTGAAGGAGGTGAAAAGGCAACCCATGCAAACCATGATAATATATCTGAGAAAGGGATTAACATGTAGAATATATATAGAACTCCTAAAACTAAATAAACAAACAAGAAAAACAAATAACCTGGTTCAAAAATGGACAAAGGACTTGAGTAGACGTTCCTTCAGAGAAGATATCTGAATGGCCAATAAGCACCTAAAAAGACGTTCAACATCACTACCCACTAGGAAAATGCAAATCACAACCATCATAAGGTACCACTTCATATCCGTTAGGGTTACTACTCTCAGAAAATTGGAAATCACAAATGTTGGCAAGGATGTGGAGAAATTGGAACCCTTGTGCACTGTTGATACAAATGTTCATTGGTGTAGCTAATGGAAAGAGTGTGGTGGTCCCTCAAAAACTTAAAAATAGATTTAGCGTATATGATCCAGCAATTCCGCTTCTGGGTATAAACTCAAAATAGTTGAAAGCAGAGTCTCAAAGACATATCTGTATGATTCCATTTACATGAGGTAGCTAGAGTAGTCAAAATCATAGAGACAGAAAATAGAATGGTGGTTTGGGAGAGGGGGAAACCGGGAGTTACTGTTTAGTGGGGACAGGATTTGCTTCTCAAGATGAAAAGAGCTCTGGAGATGGACGGTGGTCATGGCTGCTCAACCACAGGAATGTAGTTAATACCACTGAGCTGTATACTTAACGTGGTTAAGACAGTAGTTTTTATGTTATGTGTATTTTACAATAAAATTGTTTTTTTAATCATGGCTAATTCAGGCCAAATCTAATATACATAGATGTAGACCTTAAGTTTCTATGTAGTTAGTAAATTAAGCAACGAATTTGACTTACCATCCATCCCTCTACTGCCTCTCACATTCCAGGGGCATATTTTACAATCGAGCGTCCTGACGTTTTCAACAAGTGAGGGAAAATTACACTTTAGCCAAACTATCTCGAGCATGATTTTACAATAAAAGCATTGTTATACATGCAAAGACTCAAAAAATTTACATCCTAAGCATATGGTAGAAGACTACCATGTGACAAAAGTCAGTCCTTAAATGCCAGTTGAAGGTATCATGTATTTTTCTCAGATCTCTCCACAGAACTGATTACAAACACCCGGAGGAAGGGACTACATTTTTACACTTCTTTTACTCAACAGGATTTTGAGACCGTGTTCATGTCATATTAGAGACTCACTAAATGTTATTTATTCTAGAGGTATTACAAACAGTAAGTGAATCTTCCATTAGCGGAGACTAGAGGAGGAAGTCACCAGGGACATGCAGAGTGTTAAGGCTCATTTCTCTAGCCATTCACTCAGCAGCACTCCGTATTCTGGTCCCACTGGGCCCACCCAACTTCACCTCCAGTTTATGCCTCCCAGCTACAATCTTCTTGGCTGCTTCCAGAAACGATCATTATTAATATTCTCCGTGATCACTAATTATGTTCAACCATAAAATTACAAATTTGGGCACTTACTCTCGCTTGCCAAGAAACTTCTTGGGCCCCAGCTGGTGTGGCTCAGTACCCACCTGCGAACCCAAAGGCCGCTGGTTCAATTTCCTCTTAGGGCAACTGATTGATGTTTCTCTCGCATATCAACATTTCTCTCCCTCTCTTTCTCCTTCCCTTCTCCTATCTCTAAAAATAAATAAATAAAATATATATTTTTTAAATTTTCTATTAAAAACAACTTCTTGGGTTAGGAAAACAGTGGTGCCCACTTCCAAGGAATATTGTCTCTGCAGTTCCACTAAGTCCCAGTAGGTGGCGATGACACCATGCAAACCTTTTCCAGTTTGATAGCTCACTGTGTATTGAAAGGATCCATCTCCTTAGCCATTGAGGTTACAATATTTATTTTTAGGGTAAATTGCGGGCCTCGTCTGTAATTTAACAATATTGGAATCAAATTCTGATACCTAATCACACGGATAGAAGCTCTATTAGATTTCAATTAGCATTCACTCTGATTTGATTATATGGCTTTAGCCATTCAAATGGCTAATAGGGAAACATTTAGACAATTGCAGCTGTCTGGAGTTATTACATTTGCTATCATTTTCACAGAGTGATTCATGTAACGACTGGGCCATGAAATGTGTTTTTGTTGGCAGAGACAACGAATGGTGGCTTACTGGGGCATGGGGCACTATTGAGCATTTTGCTATTATGGTCTGGTATTTGCTATGGTCGGGGGTTTTTTTGTTTGTTTGTTTGCTTTTGCTTTTTTTATTATTAGGAGGGAAAAGGGAGTGTAGGTTGTTTGCTATTTTCCAAAAAGATATTCTTCATTCTCGATCTACAATATTATTTCATTTGGCAAAAGAAAAGAGGAATTAGACAAGTTTCCTTTTCCTCTTTTAATTGAACTGAATTACACTTGAACTGAACCAATTGACCACATCAAAACTTACCCCCTGCACCAAGGCCTTCCTGAGTACATGGGACTGGGGTCTCCCTCCTCACCTAATACTCTTCATAGGGGCAAACAGCACAGCTCTTTTACCCAAGTTGCTAGACCACACGGTGAGGCTGAGACATGCTTCAAGCATGAAAGGAGCAGTGGGACTAAATGACCATAAAAGTCACTTCAGCCCCTACAGCCTAAGATTCTAGGTATCAACAACAAAACCTGTCCCTGCCCTCAAGAGCCCTAGGAGTAGCAGCATTTGCCGAGAGCCTTGGAACGGCCCTCGTGTTATATTTTTCTGGGTGGGACAAGAGGGCCTGCTAGACAGGCGGTAAACCTCACCTACAGAAGGTCGCCCGCTTCTCTTTGCGGGTAACTAAGAGCCAATTCAGGTCTAAAAAAACAAGACTCATCAGTGAAATCTCGTGTGTTTTTATATCCAATACTTCATAATTTGTACTCACAGACAAATTGATAATTTGCCAAGATGGCTTCAAAACTATATTCTGTTCAGGGAAAGAAATATGGTCTCTGAAGACTCAAAGCCAAATTTTGAGGGAAGCTTAGAATTCTCTTTTGTTTTAGAAAACATTTCTCACATACCAGTGTGAAAATATTAATGCTCATAGATACCCCTATGTCCTCAGAGGTCTAGGACAAAACCTCTCGGAGTCCAGGACGGTTTCTCTTTAGTCTGTTTTTGTGCAGCATCTATAGCCTAAAACACCACGGACAACAGTCAAGCACTTCACTGTGCCACAGACCCAATCCTATTCTGGGCCACACTGTTCATCTGAGAACATAAGAACACACAAAACTTTCTGAGCAATGATCCACCCAGCCTTTGACTGTGGCGACTATTACTTTAAAGATTTCTTTATGCTTGAATACAAGTTCAGAAATCTTCCAGGAAGACAAAACATCCTAGTCTGTCTTTTAATATGTTAATCAGTCTTTGATACCCGCCCCCCACCACCTCCCCAGTACAGATGGTTGTGGGATGAAAAGGTTTGACCATAAAAAGAATGTAGGCTGACAAACTAAAGGTCTAAGCCACCGCCCACAACTCATATGGGTGGGGTCAATCTTTCCCAGAAGTGCAGACAATGTAATTCTGTAATACAGGAAAAATGTGGCCAACATTGCCAGGGCAATTCTCTCAAAAGTTAGTGAAGAGGTCAGGGTAGGGCATGGATTAGAAAAGGACCACTGGGTAAAGCTCACGTACACAGAAAAGTGAAAGGCACATGCTTACTTCTCCCTGTCTCTCTACAGGCCGAGCTCCATTCAATTGTTCAGAGAAAGATGCATCTGAACAAACTGCTTAGACGCTCTGGAGGGAACTGCTATAACCCTTCAGTACTGGGAAATCCACAGCTCAGGTTTGGGACCTACTGGCCCCTCAAACATAAAAAGTATAATTTAGAACAAGAGAAGCCAAGTGACATTTTATGGGAGACTTTCCTAAAGTTAAAAATCAATTTCTAAGATCCCGGCATTGATCTGACTTTCTGTTGTCTCTGACTCACTTTCTGTTCCTCTTCCTCTGACTCAGCCCACTTCCCTCACCCAGATTCCCGGCCACTCCTCAAAGGGTGCTCACACCTCAGCACTTCTGCGCTCACCGCATACTCCCCGGCCATTCTTCCCTGCATGTCCACGCAGCCTACTCTCTCCCCTCCTCCAGATCTTTCCTTCAGTGTTGCATCCCACCTTCCCAGCTACCCTGCTGAGAGCTGGACGTACCCTCCTGCCCTGACATTTCTACCCCTTTTCCTATTTATTTTTCTCCTCAGTGCTGTCACTAACACAGTGCATATTTCACTTATTTATCTAGTATATTTGTCTCCTGCACAAGGTAAGCTCGCTGAAGGTAGAGATTCTGACTGTATCTCGAGTGCCTAGAATAGAGTCTAGAAAATGCCAGTGCTCAAAACAGAGTTTTGAATGAATAACACTCAATTTCATATTCATACTTTCCACAAGGACACCCATTCACATAAAGCAAATTAGCATTATAAGGGTTTCTTAGAGAATGATTAAGCAACCTAGGAAGCGTAACTGCTTTCTAGAATCCTCAAGTACCTTTAAGTGTTAAGAGGTTAAAAAATAAAATAAAAATAAATAAAGCATATAAAACAATGGTTCTCAAATTGTGGTCCCCAGCATAAGCAATAGAGAAACTGGGATTTATATGAAGTGCATTCTTGAGGACTTCTGGTCAAGCTGGTGGCATAGGCAGACATGGTTCACCTCTTTGCACAACCACATCAAAATGACAGTTAAAATATAGAACAACCAACACGCAGAGCCATCAGAAATCGAGTTGAATGGAAGCCTGACAAATACAGAATTAAAGAAACCACATCCATCCAGACTGGTAGGAGGGGCGCAGACACAGAACGGGCTGGTCTCCCACCCACGTGTGGTGGATAAAAGTTCAGAAGAGACGTCTTGGGAGCAAGGACTCCAGCCCCATGCCAGGCCCCCCAGCCCAGGGTTCCAGGGCCAGGAAGATGAGTCCCCGCAACTTCTGACTACAAAAACCAGTGGGGATTGAGTCAGTAGAAGAAACTACTGGAGCCCCAAGTAGTTCCTATTAAAGAACTCACACACAGACTCACCTTCTCAGACTCACTCCCTCCGACCTCCAGCACCCGGGGAGCAGCTTGAAAGGAACCAGTGGCATCCAGGGAGGAACTGAGGTGTCTGGCATTAAGGTGAGCGGAGGCCATTGTCCCTTTTCTAAACCCTCCCCCCGCACACAGGCTGGCAAGCTGGTGCCATATCTGAGACTCCATCAACCTGGCTAACACCATTTGCTCCACCTTGGAGATCTACAGAGGCTCCATCCCACCCAACTTACAGGCCCACCCCAGCTGCTTTTCTACATGATCGGCTGGCCTTGGTTCATGCTTTACAACTTCCTAAAACCTCTCAAACAAGCAACAGCCAGCCTCAGTGAGCCCCAGGCTGGGCCCTAGCAGCAGTCAACCTAGAGTCACAGCTTGGCCTTCACCTGGGAATCTCCAAGCCCAGTACATGTAACAGCCACCAGATTGCTCTTTAGCTCAGGCAGGGTGGCCCTGGGCAAAACAGAGGTGGGGGAAGACCTTGGCCTGCACCACCTAGGAAAATTCAGGGCCAGCACACCCAGTGGACAGCTACAGACCAGGTCAGAGCACCACCACCCTGCCCCTGCACAGCTGATCCTCCACAGAGGGTGGAGGGTGGTGGTCAGTGGTCATAGCCAGTCCTTGCAGGTGACTGGCCTGGATATATCCCTCCCATTTACCTGCCAACAGCACTCAAAACTCAACTGCAAGAAGAGGTGTACTCATCTCATACAAGTGTTGCACCTCAAGTACCCAGCTTGGGTGATAGGGGAGGCTGTGCCACTGGACTCTACAGGACACCTACCACATCAGGCCACACTATCAAGACACAGACTCAAAGCAGCTCTACCTACTACATAGAAACAAACATACAGGGAGGCTGGCAAAACAAGGAGACAAAGAAACATGGTCCAAATGAAAGAATAGATCAAAACTCCAGAAAAAAGAGCTAAATGAAATGGAGGTAAGCAATCTATCAGATGCAGAGTTCGAATCACTGGTTATAAGGATGCTCAATGAACTTAGTGAGGACTTCAACAGCCTAAAGATCCAGTCATGCCCAAGCTGGTGTGGCTCAGTGAATTGGGCACCAGCCTACAAACCAAAGGTCACTGGTCCAGTTCCCAGTTAGGGCACATGCATAGGTTGTGGGCCAGGTCCCCAGCTGGGGTCATGCAAGAGGCAACCGGTCAATGTATCTCTCACACAATGATGTTTCTCTCCCTCTCTCTGTCCCTCCTATCCTGTCTCTCTAAAAATAAATAAATAATATCTTTTTAAAAAGATACAGTCAGAAACAAAGGATACACTAATTGAAATAAAGAACAACTTAAGGGGAAAAAAGAGTAGAGTGAAGGAAGCCAAGATTCAAATCAACGATTTGGAACATAAGGAAATAAAAAACAACTGACCAGAACAAGAAGAAGAAAAAAGAATCCTAAAAAATGAGGGTATTGTTAGCAGCCTCTGGGACAACATTAAGCATTCCAACAGTCGCATCATAAGGGTGCCAGAAAGAGAAGAGGAACGGCAAGAAATTCTAAATCTATTTGAAAAACTAATGAGAGGAAACTTTCTTAATTTGGTGAAGAAATAGACATGCAGTTCCAGGAAGCACAGAGAGTCCCAAAGAAGATGGATGCAAAGAGACCCACTCCAAGACACATCATAATTAAAAAGCCAAAGGTTAAAGATAAAGAGAGAATCTTAAAAGCAGCAGGAGAAAAGCAGTTAGTTACCTACAGGGGAGTTCCCATAAGACTGTCAGTTGATTTCTCAAAAGAAATTTTGGAGGCTAGAAGGGATTGGCAAGAAATATCTGAAGTCATGAAAAGCAGGGACCTACAGCCAAGATTACTCTAAGCACCAAAGGTGTCATTTAGAATTGAAGGGTAAGTAAAGAGCTTCCCAGAGAAGAATAAACTAAAGGAGTTCATCATCACCAAATCATTTTTATATTAAATGTTAAAGGGGCTTATTTAAGAAAAAGAAGATCTAAACTATGAATAAAAATGGCAAAAAATACTTATCTATTAACAATTGAATCTAAAAAACAGACTAAGCAAACAAGAAAAACAGAGACAGAATCATGGATACAGAGAGTGTTTTGATGGTTGCCAGGTGAGAGAGGTGTGTGAGAGAAACAGTAAAGAGGTGAGGGGATTAAGAAATACAAATAGGTAGTTATGGAATAGCCATTGGGATATAAAGCACAGTATAGGATATGGAGTGGCCAAAGAACTTATACGCATGACGCATGGACATGAACAATGGTGTGGGGACTGCCTGAAGGAGTGGGGGGTGCTGGGTGGAGAGGGGCAAAGGGGGAAAAATCAGGACAACTGTAATAGCATAATCAATAAAAATAATAAACAAACAAATAAATAAAAGAAAGAAATGCATTCTCAAGCCCCACCCAGAGCTACTGAATTAAAATCTCTGGGCGTGGGGCTCAGCAAAACGTGTTTTAAAATCCCTGTAGGTGACTCAGACTTCACATCAAGATGGCAGAACAGGTAAATGCTGTCTTCACCTCCTCCTACAACCACATCAAAATTACAATTAATTATAGAAAAACCGCCCTTGAGAACCACCTGAAGACTAGCTGATCAGAACTCCTGTAAAAAAGGATATAAGGCAGAGCCACTGGAGACTGGTAGGAGAGGTAGAGACACTAAATGTTCCCATACGCACCTACGGTGGTGAAGCAGCAGGAGGGACATCTAGGTTTTGGGTCTCTACTGAGAAGCAAGGGGTCCTGGCCACATACTGGGCTCCCCACTGGAGCACCGGTGCTAGGTAAAGGAGTCCCTATAGCACCTGGCTATGAAAACCTGCGTGGATTCCATTGGGCGAGATAGAGGGCCGGGCCGCTGTAGACCAGGCAACCTCTTAAAGGGCCCAAGCACAGACTCGCCCTAAGCTCCAGAGAAGGGACAACAGCCTGAGAGCAGCAGGGACGGACGAGGAGAAAGTGAATTATCTGGCTTCAGAGCGAGGGTTGGAGGGGCGTTTCTCTCTGGGGCTAAAGTACAGGCAGGCACCATGTTTCCCCTGTCGAACCCTCCCCACACCCAGCCTGCAGGTGCCGCTGGGTGCCAAATCTATGTTAATAAGCCTGGCTAACACTGCTCTTGCCCCACCCTGCTAATTCCCTGGGACCCTGCCCCACCCAAGTCTTGTGCCAGGCCCCAACCTCTTTCAGAAGTTAATCTATACAAGTGGCTGGCCTGGGCCCATGCTTCAGACTTTCCTAAAATCTCTAAAAAGTGCACATGCCCCAGAAAAGCAGCAGCTAGCCTCAGCACACCTAGCACCTCTTGCTAAACAGCCCCTAGCTTGACACAGTGGCAGCCAGCCTTAACTCACAACATAACCAGGCACTTCTAAGCCCAGCACAAGCAGCTACAAACTGCAAATCACTTTGAAGCTCCCACCAGGTAGCCCTGGGATGGACACAAGCAGTAGCTGGCTTGGCCTGCACTGGAACCCCTCCCCAGAGGCTCCAAAACCTACATACCTGGTGGCTGGCATCAGACCACCCCAGAGGACCACCCAATTAGCACCACAGATGACACACCCAAAGGATGAACTTGGCAGGCATCAGGCTCCAACTAAAGCGAATCTTGCTCTGTGCAGTGAGCCCCCGCACAGCAGCTCGTCTGCTGTTGTCATGGCCAGTCCTCACAGCCAGTCAGCCAGAGGGTCAAGCCCCACCCAATGACGTGCTAAAAGCCATCAGGGCTCAACTACAGCAGAAGGGCACTCAAAACCCACACAAGGGACACTCCTGGAGCACCTGGCTCAGGTGAACAGGGAGACTGAAAATGAGCCCCGCAGACATCTACTGTATTAGGCCAGTCTGCCAAAACAGGGAGATGGAGCAGCTCTGCCTAACACATAAAAACAAACATGGGTACAGGAAGGCAGCCAAAATGAGGAGGCAAAGAAACATGTCCCAAATGAAAGAGCAGGACAAAACTCCGAAAGAAAAAGAACTTAACAAAATGGAGGCAAGCAATCTGCCAGATGCATAATTCAAAACACTGGTGATAAGGGTGCTCAATGAATTTAAGAGAACAGGTGAACAGAGAGACAAAGAGACAGGAAACATTAAAAAGGAGATAGAAAACATAAAGCATCAGTAAAAAAAAACAACAGTCAGAAATAAAGAATATAACAACTGAAATGAAGTCTACAGTAGAAGGAATCAACAGCAGATCAGATGAAGCAGAGGATGATATAATCAGCAATTTAGAAGACAGGGTAGACAGCAATTAGTTTTCCAGGGTTGGAAAACACCCAATTGGAACAGCAAAAAGAAAAAGGATTTGGAAAAAATGAACCTCTGGGACAACATCAGGCATTCATATCAAAGGGGTACCTGAAGGAGAAAAGAGAGAACAAGGAATTGAAAATCTGTTTGAAGAAATAATGACTGAAAAATTCCCTAACCTGGCAAAGGAATGAGACATACAAGTCCAGGAAATGCAGACAGTCTCAAACAAGGTGAATCCAAAGAGGCCCACACCAATACACATCATATTTAAAATAGCAATGGTTAAAAACAAAGAGAGAATCTTAAAAGCAGCAAGAGAAAGACAGTTAGCTACCAACAAAGGAACTCCCATAAGACTGTCCATTGATTTCTCAACAGAAACTTGCAGGATAGAAGGGATTAGCATGAAATATTCAATGTGATAAAAAGCAAGGACCTACAACCAAGATTACTCTACCCAGCAAGGCTATCATTTAGGATGGAAAGACATGTAAAGAGCTTCCCAAACAAGAAAAATCTGAAGGACTTTATCCACACCAAACCATTATTACATGAAATGTTCAAAGGACTTCTTTAAGAAGTGCCCCAGTTGGTGTACCTCAGTGGATTGAGCTTCGGCCTGCAAACCCAAGGGTTGCAGTTTCGATTACCCAGTCAGGGCACATGCCTGGGTTGCAGGTCAGATCCCCAGTAGGGGGCGCATGAGAGGCAACCACACATTGACGTTTCTCTCCCTCACTTTCTTCCTCCCTTCCAATCTGTCTGAAAATAAAATAAATAAAATATTTAAAATAAATAAATAAGAAGAAAGAAAAAATAAAAATATGAATAAGAAAATTTCACAAACAAACAATTTTCACTGACAAAGACAAACACATAATAAAAGCAGTGGATCAACCAACCCTAAAGCTAGTACAAAAGTTAAAAAGCAAAAGTGGGAAGATCATGTGTAATTACAGCAGTAAATTAAGGGATACACACAAATACACATGCACAAGAAGTGAAAAATGACAAAATTATAAACATGGATGGGGTGGGTAAAAATGGTAGGGATTTTAGAATGTGTTCAAACTTAAGCAACCATCAACTTAAAAGACTGCTATACATATAGCTTGGTATGTATAGAACACATAATAACCACAAACCAACGATCTTCAAGATATACACAAGAAATAAAGAGAAAGGAATCCAAACGCAACACTACAGAAAGTCGTCAACATACAAGAGAACAGAGCAAGAGAATAATAAAGAAACAGAGAACTACACAATCAATAAAATGATAACTATATACCTATTGATAATTACTTTAAATGTAAATTGATTAGATGCTCCAATCAAAAGATGAATGGGTGAAGAAGTGTCATATATATATAATGAGGTGTCAGCCATTAAAAAGAATAAAATCTTACCATCTGCGACAGTATGCATGGACCTAGAGGATACTTTGCTATGTGAAATAAGTCAGACAGGAAGATAAATACTATATGATTTCACTTATATGTAGAATCTAAAAATCAAAATAAACAAGCAAGCCAAACAGAAAAAAACTCATAGATACAACAAACTGATGGTTGCCAGATGGGAGGGGGCTGGGTAAAAAGGTGAAGGGATTAAGAAGTACAAATTGGAAATTACAAAATCGTCACCAGTATGTTTATAAAGTACAGCATAGGGAATATAATCAATAATATTATAATAACTATATATGGTGTCATGTGGACACAAGATTTATTAGGGGGAACATTTTGTAAGTTATATAAATGTCTAACCACTACACTATAATACACTATAACTGAAACTAATATAATATTGAATGTCAACTGTAATTGAAATTTTTTTATGTTTTCAAAATAAAAAACAAAAGCCCTCCAGGTGACTCTAATGCAAGGTAAAGTCTGTGGACGAACCACCAACATAGAGGAAAAAGGTCAGTGGGTTAAATATCTAGAGATCTGGATTCTAGTCCTGATCTTTTTAACTGTGCAACCTTGGGTTCATCCCTCAACCTCATCTTCCTCCATCTGTTTACACACAAAGTGTAAAAAATGCTATATTTTTATTATATGCATTTAATGCACTAATGCTAAATCTTTCCATCACAGTCCTTAAGGAGCCCTTTCCTTCGCCTTGTAATTATATACTTGCAAGTAACTAAACAGCATTATCTTAAGGAAAACTTTCTTTTCTTTCAGCGTGGCCTTTTTCTTCTCCAGTTAGCAATTCACACAGACACACGATCTTGCCATGTTCTGGTGCTCCTCACCTTTCTCAGCTTCTGGGACACCCCTCTCTTCTGGTTTCCCTCCCATCTCTTTGTATTTTCTTTCTCAGTTTCCTCTGTTGGCTTCTTGGCCTCTGTTCATTCCTTAGGTGCTGGTGTTCCCACCCTGGTCCTGGGAACTCTCTACACAATTCCTGGGTGGCCTTGTCCACAACTGGACTTTAGCTATTTCTCAAATAAGCTGATGACTCCCAAATAGTTCATTCTCTTAAAACTTCCCCACATTAAATCACCTGTTATATATCCACCAGGCCCCTCAACTTAATACACCCAAAACAGAACTCACTATCTATCTCCCAAGCTGCTTCATCCTGTTCTCCCACGAAGTAGCCCAAGTCAGAAACTGAGAGCTCCTAGATGCTTCCCTCTCTCCTTCCCTTTTATCCAATCAGTCACCAAGACCTGCAAATCCTTGTTCTGGGATCTCTTTTTAGCCCTCTCTCTTCTTCACTTTCCAGTCACTGCCTTTAACTGGTCACCAGCTCCATGCCGAACCCACTCCAAGCTGTTTGCCACACTGTCTTCCACAACACACGGTGATGTTAGCTGCTATGTAAGGTCCCTCAGTGGTTCTCCGTGGCTTTCTGGGTGTGGCTCCAACTTCTCTGCTCAGTCATATGGCCACATACCATCTCCCTCTGCCACACACCAGCTCACGTGCAACTGCTGGTTTCACACCTCCGCGCTTCGCCACTGACTGGACCTTCTCCTGGCACATCCTTCCCCGTTTCTGACTCCTATGTGGCCCTTAAAAGCCGTCCCTGACCAGCCCTCCCAGTCTGACTGAGCCTCCCATTCCTTGCTCCCAGCACACGCTGTCCCAGCGGCAACCACAGCCCTCATCACTCCCTCCTAGAATCACTCGCGTACCTGACTATCGAGCCACCAGGCCAGGAGCCGCTTGAGAGCACAATGCCTGGCACGAAATAAATGCTTGACAAATTAATGCTTATTTTTCTTTATATATAATGCATTTTTCCGTTAGAGATTTATTTTTCGTCAATGTTTCACATTTCCTTTACCTTAAGCCATCCTTTGGCAAAACACGGGTACAGGCAGTGAGGCACAGCCATCTGCACGTGATCCTCCACCAGAAACTATGTAGGTTAATTCAGCCAGAGGGAAAGCCTCGGCTCAGGGGTGCGGGGGCGTGACAGCCTCTCTGTGGGAGTCATGACATTTCGAAAACACCGAGTTCTCTGTCACCTTGAGCTTTTTCTGTAGGGCTAAAGGGGTGACCGAGGCGGGGGCTTTTGTCTTCTTTTGTGGGCAGGTTTCCCCAGTGAGTTTTCTTTCTGTGGTGCCTGCAGCCGCGAAGGAGGCTGCCCCAGGAGCCCCCACCTATTTTTAGCTTCAGTTCAGTACCCTACGGAAACAACCCTCCCGTGTACCTACCTCTATGTGTATTTTCAATCTGGCTGTTGCCAATAGGGATCACCCAGGGGCTGGCCTGAGGAACTGCTAGATCTGAAGTGAAAATAAAAGGACTTAAGGTGAGAGGGCGCAGTCTTTAACAGTGGAAAGTTGCCAAGATGCCCTGACATCTAATATGTCTAACAGTTCCCCGTGCTGCTTTTATAAAACAATGTTCATAATGTAATGCTATTTTAATGACGTTCTTTTTGACCAGAGTCCAAGATGTGGACCCTGCACTGGGTAATTTAAACTCCTCCTCAGGATTTCCTCTTTATGAGAAACTTATCTGGGAAATGAATTGTTCTAGATGCTGCCTGAGTCAGATAGATTACAAACCATATGTTATTCTTCTTATTTTAAAAAGAATAACACCAGTGGCATTTCATTTTAAATATTGATTAGGTTCATTTATATATGCTGTGTCAAACTAGGTCAAGCTCCTGAGGGATGATATTTTGTGTTGAAAATGCTGCTGCTTCTGAAAGCCATCAAAGGCTCACCCTGGAAGGGCAGCTGATGGGCTTTAACAGCTGCATGACCTCCGGGTCCAGCCAGTCACACGTCCATGGACTTCAGCCTTGCGGTGCATTGACGGGAGTTCTGATGACGCATGGCCCTGCCGGACAGTCTGTGCATCAGCCAGACTGATTCAGCCTCCTTCCCCTGACGCCCCCAGCCAATTTTTGACACAGGCAGGACTCTGGGCAAATGTTCACCTAATATCTCTAAACTGGAGCTTCTGCCCTAATTTCTTTTCTTTTTTTTACTCTTATTTACTCTTATTTAATGAAAACACGTTTATTGATTTTAGAGAGGAAGAAGAGAAAAAGAGGGAATCATTGATGTGAGAGAGAAATATTGATCAGTTGCCTCCCATACGCGCCCCGACCAGGGATCAAACCCACAAGCTAGGTACGTACCCTGACCAGGAATCAAACCTGCGAACTTTTGGTGTATGGGACAGTGCTCCAACCAACTGAGCCACCTGATCGGGGCTGCCCTAATTTCCTTTTTGATCTCTTGTCCTGGAGAGGTGGACTAAGCCATAAGCAAGCTTCTGGGACCGCATCCATCTCTGTACTGAAGATGTGGGGAAGGCAGAGTCTCTTCCTTACTCCAGGTCCCATCCTAGAGGCTACTGTCAGGCAGCCGCAGAAGAAAGAAGAGAAGGGGGTGCTACCTAGCTCTATCTAGAATCTCTTCACCCCTCTTGCCCTGCTCCAGTCCCCAGGTGGGCTGAGTTTTATGGTGGCTCTGCGCTGTCCTCCTAACAGCCTGTGTTCCACAATGCCTCCTTTCTTCATAAAATGGGAATGATAACACCTAACTCTCTCCAAGGCCAGAGCAGCAACAGCATTGTGTTGCTAGGAAGAAATGCAGGCTAGCAGTGGCCGAGCTGGGTGGCATCTGACTCTGGAGGGTTTTAAAGGCTGCCAGAGTGATTCAGGCTGTCCTGCAGGACATGGTCGGCCACTAGTGGTTCTGTTCTAGGAAACAGCATGATGAAAATGTGTGTTAGAAACAGTGGCGAAAGGAGATGTAATTGTATAACTGTAACCCTTTTATTCTAGCTGAATTTGTAAGGTATTCTTTAACCACCTGCAAATGTTGCTTCAATTTAAAAACTAATTCATTTTTAATACCATAGGTAATACAACATAACATTTGTGTCAATACCTTTGAAAATTTTAAAAAGAGGAACAACCAAGCAACATTGTAGAGTATGGAGAAGAACAATGGGAGGGCAGCGCCGGGCGATGGGTCTGAATGCTGGCTTCTGCATGGGCGACATACCCTTTCTGAGTCTCAACTTCCTTTATGACAGAAATAATGATAGCCTACCTATCTGAATGCCTGTGAAGACTAAATAGGATAAAGTCTATCAAGTGTCAGCCCGGGTAAATATTTAATAAATGTATAAGTAACAAATTGAGAGGCTACTATGGTAAAACTGGGCCTGCACTACTGTGGGGATGGTTGAAATGGTGAGGGGATGGGCTGGAGTCATTTCAAAAACAGAATGAACCACAGTGAGATTTCACCGCTCCCTGGTCAGAATGGCCGTCATTAACAAATCAACAAACAGCGACTGCTGGTGAGGATGTGGAGGTAAGGGAACCCTAGTGTACTGTTGGTGGGAATGCGGGCTGGTGCAGCCGCTGTGGAAAAGAGTTTGGAATTTCCTCAAAAAACTAAAAATGGAACTGCCTTTTGACGCAGCAATTCCACTGCTGAGATTATACCCTAAGAATCCTGAAACACCAATTCAAAAGAACCTATGCACCCCAATGTTCACAGCAGTGTTATTTACAACAGCCAAGTGCTGGAAACAGCCTAAGTTCCTACCAGTAGATGAGTGGATCAAAGACCTGTGGTACATTTACACAATGGAATACTACATAGCAGAAAGGAAGAAAGGATTCCTACTCTTTGCAACAGCATGGATGGAACTGGAGACTATTATGCTAAGTGAAATAAGCCAGTTGGTGAAAGACAAATACCACATGATCTCACTTATAAGAGGAATCTAATGAACAAAATAAACTAACGAGCAAAACAGAACCAGAGACACAGAAACACGGAACAGGCTGACAGCTGCCAGTTAGGGGAGGGGGGATGGGGCAATGGTGGAAAGAAGGGGAAGGGATTAGTCAAAGAACATGCATGAATGACCCATGGACATGTACAATGATGTGGGGATTGGCTGTGACAGCAGCATGTAGGCTGAATGAGGGAGGCCAAAGGGGTAAAATTGGGACAACTATAATAGAATAAACAAGAATAAAAAATTTTTAACGTATAAAATAAAAAAACAGAATGAACTGAACTAATCGGCTATGGGGATTTCAGGAGATTTCCCCTAGGATCGTAATAAATGATGTACTGTAGTCACATCTCAATATCCAGTCTCAATGAAGATCCTCAACCCCACTTCCCTGAAATCCCCTTCTTAATAAAATGTGATTCTGCAAAGAACATTGATGGCCAGGAGATGTCGCTGCAGACAGTACCATCTATACTGTGCTCCTCATCTTGGTGTCCATTTGTTAAGGAAAAATTCCATTGTTGCTCCTCATCTGACTCCCCTTACTCCAGCCTCCTGTCCTCAGTGTAGCCTCTTCTTCTTCCTGTGAATCCTCATCCTCCCCTCTATGCCCCTGCCCTGACGCCCTGGCTACCTAGAGGTGGATTTCAGCTCTTCAAGACAGCAGACCCAATGCTGTGACCAGTTTGTATCTGTGCTTCCCTGCACTCTCTCCCTCATCATGCTCATACAGATTATTTACCAAGACCTAGATCCATGCTGTCACCCCACCCACATTCTCCCTAGCCTCTGGAATTCCCATCAATGAATGTAGGGGGCATCCCCATGCCTTTTTTCCCCACACTCTTTAACTTCACTTCTAAATTGGCCCAGTTTTCTTTTTTAAAGATTTTATTTATTTATTTATTTACTTACTTACTTACTTATTTTAGAGGGAGGGAGAAAGAGAAGGAGAGAAACATCGATGTGTGGTTGCTTCTCACGCGCCTCCCACTGGAGTCCTGGCCTGCAACCCAGGCATGTGCCCTGACTGGGGAATTGAACCTTTGATTCACAGGCTGGCACTCAATCCACCAAGCCACACCAGCCAGGGCCCAGTTTTCAAATATTAGCATTTAAAGATTTGGTGATATTAATCTACCTTGCTTTCTGAAAATATCACTGTTCTTCGTAAAATAATCCCCAAACTGTAGCCAATAAACAACCTTAGGATATAGGAAATGATGAGCATTCCTGCGCCAAGCTGAGTGACTGAGCCACAAGGAATATGTCACAGTCATGGGACTGGACTCTGACGGCTAAGAACTGGTAGCAAAGGAAAAATGCTCCAGGCCAATTTCCCCCTTTCTCCCAGCTCATGGCTTCTGTCTGTGACCCTTCTTACTCTGTCTCTCATCTGCTTCCACAGTATTTAAAAATTAGCCTAAGAATATCATTCATAATCAATATTTTTACAGGTACCCCTCATTAATAGCCTCAGAGATAAGCCTCCAAGACATTTCAATTTTTCATACTCATCCAATAAACTAAGGCTCTACTCCATAGAACGGAAGCTTTAAAAGGGGGTTTGGGAAATTATTTACCTTAGTGATTACAAGAAAGAGCCATGGATCAAGGTTCCTAAATCTTTCCTCTATTTGTAAAGCAAACATTTTTAGTAGCTATGATTCTGTTTACCCGTGTCCTGAACCATTCCACAGACCTGAGACCATAGAGGAGAAAAACAGTTTCTGGTGGTGGTTTTGGCCTCTGATGTTGCAAATGATCATGAGCCCCTCACCTGGTTGTGGTGCCCAAGAACAGGGACCTCCTCATTTATGTGCCATACCCAGCCGATACCAGGCCTTTGTGTAGAACTGCCCTAGTGATCGGTCTCTTCGTACCCTGGCTAAACTGAAGATGAATTTACACCAAAGGCAAAAGAGCACCTGTACCTACTTGAAGAGGAAGCGACAGGCCTCCACCCCTTCCTCATCCAAGTACTCCTCCCCAAACACAACAGAACATGAGAAACCCACACACCTACAGGTATTACTTGGTTACTGCCAACAAACAGTTAAAAGGGAGAAGCCAGGAATCTTGGCTAGGGGTTGACTCCTGCAGGGCTGACATGTGCAGGCCACCGCCTTCACAGGCAGCAGGTGGCCCAACAGGAAGACTGGGCACAGGGCTGAGGCACCCGCAGAGCAGGAACCCCTCAAGAAGATGTTTACTGAAAGAATCTGAGTTTTAAAAGAAAGTAAAATGAAGAAATGAACAAACAAAAAAAAATAGTTTTTGTGAGAAAAACCAGAACTTTGTTGAACTTGTTATTCTTATTTTACTGTGTGTTTGGGGAATGGATAAATAGTTTTTCAGGGCTTAGACTCTCTGATTCCAGTCCGCCTGCCAGAGGTAAACCAAACTTCCTAGACGGACCCAGTCCCACCCCGCCACTGCAGCCTCCAGTTACACGGAGGAGCAGAGACCCTGTGGCACCAAGGGAGCCGCAGGCAGGTGCCTGCCCCCAAGGCACCATGAGAATATCATACCTTGGCTGAAAGACAGGCTATAAACCGGGCCTGTGGGCTCCATGGAGCCAAAAGATGCAGGAATTGTATTTTGTTTGGTTTTCACAATATTGTAAAACTTGAAAATGTTCACCTCAGAATCCATTTTCTCACTTTTTTTCTTTAACAAGGGCGTATCAGTATTGAGCTGTTTGGCAAAAATCGTGTGAGCTGAGTGTGAGACATATGCTCTCTCTGGTCTAGACTGTCAGAGAGGCTGCCATGCCCCCTGGGACCCACGCGGCTGGTGTCACTCATCTGTGAAAACTGCCTGGCCCCTGTGATCAGGTATTTGATCCTTATTAAATTGCAGAATGGATAGCAAAAGAAATACATAAAAGTTTTGACAGTCTTATTTTCAGGCCGCTACAAATGAAGGTCCTGACTGCTGTTTTTCTGTGGTGAAGTCCAAGGCTTGGGAGCTTCGGGTTCCGAGCGGGGTGGACAGAGGTGGTTGCTGACCACAGCAGGAGGAAAGAAGGCTGAGCCTGGGACTGGAAGCAGAATATAAACTCAGAATTTGGCTGCAAGGCTGTCCATCAGCAGTGGGCCTGGCTCTCTCAGCTTCGGGACTCTGCCCTCGCTTCTCTCTCTTCCAGCCTGGCTGCATTCGAGTTGCTGGGGCCAAAACAATTTTGGTTTAATTGGCCAGGGCAACTGACACAGAGCGCTCTTCCCGGGATGCAAGAAAAGCCAAATGTCGGACCACTTGGCTGAACGTAAAGAAAAAGCTCCATGCTGCCAGGCCACCGGGCACTCCAAGCAGTGGGTCTGGTTCACACCGTGCATTCCCCACCCAGAAAGCGCATGAAGCTGCACCAGGCACTTACAATGCTCCTTTTCCCACGGGGGCTCCTGCCCCCCATGAAGTGCTTGAACATCAGGGCCATCCTGTCCTCCCTACGGCTGCATCCTGCGCTGAAATACAGAGCAGCTTCGAGGTTAACTTATTCATTCTATTGCATTTTGCATTTTTTTAAAAGCCAAATGATATGAAAAATGACTTACCTGAGGTTGAATTAACATCTTTAAGATGGTCAAGATTAGCAAAAATGTTTGACAATAAAGTGGGGAGAACTCTTAAGTGCCCTTGAGTCCACAAAGGTCTTTCTAAACCAAAAATTAGTTCTGCTTTCTTCTTCTGCCCCTTCTGCTCATGTTTTCTGATTTCCAAGCCTGTTCTTTATTGCCCAAGTTGCAATGTTTGTATTTAAGCCCTGTAGATCTACACATGACAGAGAGGAAACCTGCTGGATTACATTATTCAAAACCGTCTCCCAGGTTGCAGAAAAACAAAAGGTACCTCCTCGGGGAATCCCCACTGCAGGGACAGGTCATCAAGGCTCAGCACCTCCCAAAATTTCCAAAAGCACTCTGACAAATCAGGAAATACCTGGGACTGACTCTTACCACTAGGTGTCACACTAAGCAATCAGGAACAAAGACCACCAGGTCCTGAAGGCCCTAAAGCCATAAAGGGAGGTGCGAAGATAATTAATTCTGTGATGCTTTTTACTTATGCACAATTTTCTTTTTAATAATCATTTTAAACCTGCAGCTAAAAATCCTCTTCTATGGTATCCTTTATTGGTGGGGGCATTTAGAGTGTGGCATTTCTGTACTTTTTTACAGACATGAATATCCCCGTAGAGATAAAACAGAGGGTGGCAGATGTTCCCCTAACAACTGGAGTAGAAAATACCTGTAGGACACATTTTCCAAATTACCTCTGGCTGAGGTGGCTCAGTTGGTTGGAGCATCGTCCTATGAAGCAAAAGGTTGCGGGTTCCGTCCCAGGCAGGCACACTTATGGAGCCAGTCGATGTTTCTGCCTCCCTTCCTCTCTCTCTAAAAGCAATGAAAAATGTCCTTGGATGAGGATGTATTTAAAAGACGGAAAAAAGAATACATATATTTTCCAAATTCTAGTGTATTCAGTCTCATTTTCAAAATGCGTTTTCAAAACTGTTCATACTATAACTGCTTTGGCCAAATGATTAATATGTTGGTATATAAATTAAATAAACTGCCACAGGGTACCTAGGTCAATTTCTCTGCATTTCAGTTTCTTTTTAGGAAATTAGGAACAATACTTATCTTGCAAGATTAGTTCTGAGAACAACGTGCTGCCTAAAGTGTTGGAGTACTTCCAAAAATTTACCCTGTGAATTTCCAAGAGACATGATCACCCCTAAGCAGAGTTATAAATGCATTTGTGGGCAAATAATGCAATGCTTAAGATAGTAAAAATAAAAAAAATATTTTTTAACTAAATAGCATTAGATCCAATCTTATTATTATAAAAGCAGGTATACCACAGCAAAGTTAACTGATCTTTCCAATTAATATGCAGATCCTTAGAAGCAGAGGCTGGAATTAAGATCTACTTATAGTCAACTGTTCCAGTTGCCTCAAATATTGTATGTTTGTATATCACATGCCTGCAGAGACCATGGAATCCATCACTGGGAAGTTTTCATTTTAACATGCAACCATTACTACCCTGAGGTTTTATTTCTTGATTTAACTTTTTTTTCCCTCATATTTTGTGTGTCACCCCAATTGACCCAGATTCCCTACATTCAGATATTGGAGGTGGGGAAGGGGAGATTCAGAAAAGAGAAAGGTTAGGTAGTACATGACCAGTCAAGTTAAAGATGACTGCAACAATTGCCAGAAAGTTCTACAGAACTATAGAGGACTCCTTGGGTTAATTCTGAAGAACTCTGGCAGAACTTGCTTTGTTTTGCCGGGACCAATTCTAGAAGTAAATCAATGCAATTTGTGGTTTGTTGGCTAGGAAGTAGGGGAGCAAAGAGGGGCATAAAGTTCTATTTCTGCAGGTGACGCCAGAGGATGGTGGGCCTGTGGTAGCACCCACACCGCACGGATGTGCCCAACTGCTGCCCTCCCCCCCAGGACAGGACCGCAAGGAACCAGGAGGGGCAGGATGGGGCAACGTTAGGGCTGCCTTCGTCCTCCTGCAGAATGCCTAGCAGTTACGCTCTTAGCCATCCTTAAGGCCCAGTCTTGGGAAAGGCACTACTCAACCCTCTCTTCTGCCTCCTTCTCCAGACGCTTCTGGAAAGTCACCCAGCTGGACACCCTGGAGTGAGGCTCAGGATCCATTCTCTGCAGCAGCGCAGTGCAAATCAGGGGACAAGACCTCAACAATTATTTCATTATTGCAAGGTATCTATAACCTCTACTACAAAAATTAACAACCTGCCCTACTTGAAAAAAATATTATGTTTACATTCAGAATTCGCCCCCTCCCCCTGCATAAGGTCTGAGTACTTGCCCCTCCCCCAGTCAACAGGGTTGTTAATCCCGAAAAAAAAATGGCTTGAGGATTCTCCAAGCATTTATATTTTTAACGCCAAAACTTTCACAACTTCTACCCGAGGAGGGGGCTGGGTGAGTGCTACAGGTCCCTGCACTGCAAAGAGCCTGGAATGGGCATTCTCACCAAGCCCTGCTCACCGCCAGAGCGCCCTTCCCTGCTCAGAGAAGTTTGAGGGGGAAAAATCCCTACACCGGGCCATCATTTCCACTCGCTTTTTCAAAAGATCAAAAATCGGAAAGGACCGGCGGGTTGGCAAACCCCAACGAGGAACCGCCTAGCAAGTCTGTGTCCTTGGGATCTTAGCAGCCGACGACCCCAGTCCAATCCATCGTGGGAAACCCCAGGCAGGGAAAGGTTTATTGCAGAGGGACAAGATTACTGAGAGCAGGCTGCAGGGAAGTACCGGGGGAGGGGGCCTTGTCGGGAGGACTTTCCAGCCACTCAGCTTTCATCAAAAAGTTCCCTATACATGACCCCAGTGGCTCATCAGAGGGAGTTTCTCTGATGAACCCTAGCTCAGGGTTTAAATTGCTTTTCCCCTAGCATAAAGACGAGGCCAGTTCTCTTTTCTGGTCTGACTGGCTTGGAAATTCCCCGCGCCTGACCCCGCCCCTGAGAAATCCCCTGCGAGCGTTTATAGGGCGCCGCGGCGGCGCTGGCGAGCCCACAACTGTCGCAGCCAGCCGTCCCGCCCGCGAGCTACACTGCGAGGGAGCGATCGCACGGCCAGCAGCCGAGCGCACCGAGCAGCAGCGCCCGAACGGTCACCACGGCCATGTTTCACCCTGCCGAGCACGCACAGGACTGGGCCATGGAGGGCCCCCGGGATGCGCTCAAGAAGGAGCGGTTGCTGGACGACCGCCACGACAGCGGCCTGGACTCCATGAAGGACGAGGACTACGAGCAGATGGTGAAGGAGCTGCGGGAGATCCGCCTCGAGCCGCAGGAGGCGCCGCGTAGCCCCGAGCCCTGGAAGCAGCAGCTCACCGAGGACGGAGACTCGTAAGTGTCACGGGCCCAGGTGGCAGGGCTGGATGGGGGCTCCGGGCCTGCAGCGCGAGTCGCGGGGCCCGCGATGCGGCCGTGGACCTGGCGTTTATGCACCGACCCCAAGACCGTGCAGAGGTGCACGGGGGCAGGGGACCAAGGTTCATTCCCCGAGGCCGCGGTTCCATAGCTCGGCCTTGCAGCCGCGCACAGCCCCCACCCTCAGTCTGGGTCCTTTTGGCCAGAGGCGGGGCGGCAGCGAGGACGCGAAGTCCCCGCTTGCTTAGGGAGGCGGGAGTTTCTGCCCCGCTGGCGGGCGCCGAGCGGCCGGGAGGGGAAGTACAAGGCGTTCCGGCCCGGCGGGAGGGCGGGGCGGTCTGGTCGGCGCCCTCAGGGAGGGTGGGGGGGTTGAGCCCGGAAAGTCCCTGGGCGCCTGCCAGGAACACTCAGCTCATAATAACCTCGCGGAAAACACCGCGGCCTCGGCCTCCAGAAACCCCAGCCTTGCGCAATCCCCCGCAGCCCGCGCCTCCCTGGGCCCCACGCATTGTACTCACCCCAGGGGTTTTTCCCTCTCTTCCCCTCAGGTTCCTGCACTTGGCTATCATCCATGAAGAGAAGGCCCTGACAATGGAAGTGGTCCGCCAAGTGAAGGGAGACCTGGCCTTTCTTAACTTCCAGAACAACCTGCAGCAGGTGCGCCGCTGGCCCATCCCGGTGCCTCCCTGACCCTGTCATCTAGCAGTTGCTCCTAATCCTCTATAAAATTAAGTCAGTGGTCTTTTATTCGACCTGACCTTTTACATTCGAGTCAGCCAACATTCTAGAAAGTAAAGAAAATTCCATTAATTTGGTGAGACTTCTATGAAGCCCACCTGGGGCCTCTGGTATTTGCCTTGTCCCTTGCACCTGTCTGGGGGGAGTGCATCCACGACCAAGGGCATCTCCAGGGCTTGGGAGAACTCAGACTATGGGTTTGGTCCATGACTTATCGCCTCTCTGGTCCCTTTTCTGTTTGCAGACTCCGCTCCACTTGGCTGTGATCACCAACCAGCCAGAAATTGCTGAGGCACTTCTGGAAGCTGGCTGCGATCCTGAGCTCCGTGACTTTCGAGGAAATACCCCCCTACACCTTGCCTGTGAGCAGGGCTGCCTGGCCAGTGTGGGAGTCCTGACTCAGAGCTGTGGGACCCAGCACCTCCACTCCATCCTGCAGGCCACCAACTACAATGGTACGTCTGCCTGCCCTACCCTGCCCATCAGAGGGCAGTTGACATGGAGAAGGGGGAGGCGGGCCAACGTAAGGATTCCAGGCAAGAACTTATACTCTCAACATGTGAAAGGCTGAGAAAATAATATACAAAAAGGCCTATTTGATGCCTTTGTAAAGTTAATTCAGAAACCAGATTCTTCAGAAGAATTTGTCCCTTGAAAGAGCAGGTGAAAGATTCTGCTTGAGATGTGAGGGTTGAAACAAGTGCTTTATACTTTCTTCCTTTTGTTCTTCTAGGCCACACGTGTCTGCACTTAGCCTCTATCCATGGCTACCTGGGCATCGTGGAGCATTTGGTGTCCTTGGGTGCTGACGTCAATGCTCAGGTGAGTGCCTCATGCCTCCAAATGCCATGCATTGGGCTCTAGGGCCCTCCTCCTTAAGATTTCATTTGCTTTTGTTGCAAGCAGAAATTCCACACTCAGCTGTAAACATCTCGAATTCCTTCTGGTTTCAGGAGCCCTGTAATGGTCGAACTGCCCTTCATCTTGCGGTGGACCTGCAGAATCCTGACCTGGTGTCTCTCCTGCTGAAGTGTGGGGCTGACGTCAACAGAGTGACCTACCAGGGCTACTCCCCGTACCAGCTTACCTGGGGCCGCCCAAGCACCCGGATACAGCAGCAGCTGGGCCAGCTGACCCTAGAAAACCTTCAGATGCTGCCAGAGAGTGAGGATGAGGAGAGCTATGACACAGAGTCCGAGTTCACAGAGGATGAGGTGAGTCTCAGTTGGGCTCTGCAAAATCCGATGAGAATGGCCATCCTCCCTCCACCCTCCCAGGCCCCTAGAGCTATACTCTGCATCCAAAGGCCTCACATAATGGAGTTCTCCAACTTCAGTCTGTATAGCCAGTATCCCAAGAGTGTGTCTTTTCTTTTTGGCTTTTAAGGAGCGTTAAAGCAAAACTCCCTCAGCTCGTGAAGTTAATTTATGTTTGGGATATAGAGAATGAAGTCCACGAGCACTTCAGTTATTTCCAGTAGTAGCCTCACCGTTATCCCAGCACCCCTGGCAAAGCTCTGAAGTTTAATGTGCCTTTTTTTCCCTCTTGTTTTCAGCTGCCCTATGATGACTGCGTGATTGGAGGCCAGCGCCTGACGTTATGAGCTTCGCTAAGTGTCTAAAGAACATGGACTTGTATATTTGTACAGAAAGAGAGTTTTATTTTTCTAAAAAAAAAACAAAACAAAAAAAAAACCACACACACACGCAGAGAAAGAAAAACAAAAATCAAAAGGGTGTTCTTATAACCACACTGCACACTGGCAGGCCCGAAACATTTTACTGGGGTGGATCAGCCCTCATTCTTTTTATTTTTAAGAACTTTGGAAGGAGATAAGAAAGATCATTGGAATTCAAAGAAAACGTCTTTTAAACCTCACCTTGCGCGAGTTTTTGAGAAGGTTATCCAAAATTTGATGAAAGGACTAATTTTATTTATTGGGCTTTCTGACTGAACCACCGTGGATTCAGAGGCTGGGCCCAGTTGTGTCCTATGACATGTAACAATGGGCTGTGTTGTTAAACCCTTCAGTGGAGTGGGATTAAAAGTTGCTACCCGTCAAGGTTTGTGTTACCCTCCTGTAAATGGTGTATAATAGTGTATTTTGTTGGTAATTATTTTGCTACTTCTAAGATGTATATTTATTAAACAGATTTTTACAGACAGAATTATCCTGATCGTTTTCTTCAGGCCGCAGGTGGGACTCTATTCTGAGAATCATTCGATCGATCAATCCTCAGGTGGAGACGGAGAGTTGTGTGGGAACACTTACCACAACCAGCCATGAAACCCTTTCACAGCGCAGCTTCTCACACTGATGATAACACAGCTTTGCAGGCGGCAGGGCCCACTATGTGTGGGAGGGGAGGCTGTTGCCAGATTGCAAGATGATAGTAAACAGGCTGGGGGAGGGGGGGAGCAAGGTGCTGGGCCTATAGCTGGAAGGCTCTCCTTTGTCATTCGCTTTCATCCTCTTGGTGTAAATTATTCCAGGACCCTTCTACTTTAAGAGATTATTTTGGCCAAGAGGAATATGCCGAACTCACATTTCCTAGAGCTGGGAAAGATCTCATCCATAATACTGGAAGTTCCTAGGGACACAGGCTCAGAAGTGGGACCTCACTAACGTTTGCTAGCAGGTGCCCACCTCTTATCCTTTGTTTCACCATTTGTAAACTGGGCTGTTGTGAAGGTTGCACAAGACAATCCACATAGAAAGCATAGCAGAGTGCCAGTCACATAGACTAAAGAAAAATACAAGCTATTGCACAACATCCTGTATTTCACAGGGGGAAGAAACAAGTCCAGAGAAAATGTCCTGTCCTGTCCAAGATCATCTTGCCAGGGACAGGTGGTTAATTTATTTAATGCACTCTTGTTTTCAGATGGTTAATGTCTTTTAAATGTGGGATCCCCAACCTCCAGGCAGGGACTGGTACCCTTCTGGGCCTGCTGGGAAACGGGTGCACGGCCGGAGGTGAGCTTGAATGTATAATGAGCTCGAATCATCCCAAAACCACCCCCCTCCCTCCCTTCCCCCATCCGTGGAAAAAATTGTCTTCCCTAAAACCAGTCCCTGGTGCCAAAAAGGCTGGGAGCTGCTGTTTTAAATGCATTCCACTTCTATCCCAGTTCTGTTACCAGCCATAGCATACAGGTGATAATAAAGGCTTGAAAAATTCAATCAGTCTACCAATTCTACCAAATGTTTCTGCAGAAGAAGGACATTTTACAAGAAATCAATAACTTGTGAAATTTGGGTTGAGATGCTCTGAATCTCAGTGTTTTTACCCCTAAAACACATCTCTTGCTCAGGTAGAAAGAGGAGTAAAGGAAAGTTCATGGCATACTATAAAATGCAGAACGCTGTGTAAACACAATTCATTTACTTGAGCTACACCTAAGAAAGCATTCCCATTACATTATCCCCTTCCTGATCCACAAATGATCACCTTCCTCGCAGACCAAAACTGAGCCAGTACTTAGTGGGTCTTTCATGTATAAATGATATTACTGTAGACTGGACTGACTGGTCAAGATAGCCTCAGTCACCCAGAGCTGAGCATTGTGGCAGCCCCTCTGACCAGTCTTGACTTCTTTGAAAGTGTTCCAAGCCCATCACTGAAAGTCCCAGAGCACCTGAACACAGGTGTTGTTTAATGTAGCGCATCAATGTCAATGAAGTTCAGCTGGTAAATAGAGGCGGTGAGAAGGGTGGGGGGAGAGATAGCCACCTCATATCCGAAGGAACAAAGGTTGGGAACTTGGCTCCCAGTTCTGGAATGATGCCCTCCAGTGCCCTGGAGTTTCCTAAAGAAAGATTTTACATCTGAAACAGTCTAATCGGTAGCAAGTTTTCCTCACATTTCTAAGCAAACAAGGACAAAAGTTTTGAAAGAAAATAGTTCAGCAAACTGGGACCCTTTTATGCACTTTGATTTTCTCCAAGAAGCTAAAGGTCCTGTTAGAACAGGTAGAAATAAGGGGGCCTTGGGAAAAAAGGAAGTGACCCTAGGGGGAAATAAAAAGTCAGCAACTTCCTTGAATTTAGTTCCTTGATTCCTTCTGCCTGTCTCATCCTCAAGATAAGTTTCCTTTATAGGTCACATAAACCAAGCTACTTCCAGAAGGAAGCATTTTTCTTCAAGAGGGAAAAAACTCCAGTCTGAGCAGTGTGAAGACCTCCATTCAGGGCCTGGATGCTCTGGGCTATTTGCACTAAAGTTCAATCACTATTGGAAGTGACTAAGTGGTGACAGAACTGAGTCCATGAGATGGGTTCATCCTGGACCCCATTTCCTCCTGATTTTCATCAACTTGCCTTAGGTGTAGATGAGTTCATTTGGCAAAAAAGGTCAGAGTGGTGGAACGCCAGTCAGAAACATGCCCAGCAACCGTTCTCCAACCTCTGGTACTTCGACGAGAATATCCCAGGCCATTTCCCCATTTCCAGAGATGATTACAGAAACTGAAACTGGATATCCTCCGTGTGTTTCCCTCCTAGAGAAGTGGCCTCTTGTCTCATTCGTTCATTTGCATTATAAAACGCTATTATTCTCCAGACCCTGTGCAAGGAACTAGGGGCACAAAGAGGAACCAGGCATGGCCTCCGCCTCAAAAAACTCCTTAAGGGGGGACAGGGAGACCAACAAGCACATGTAAGGCAGGATGGAAAATTCACATGTGTTGGGGAACAGAGATCAGGAGATTCTACCCTAGTTAGCTATCTGCCCCCCAGGCCAGGACAATCTATTCCTGTTAATAATGGGCAATGGCACCAGATGTTAGGCCTCAGTGCATGAGTTCTGGCTAAGAAAGAATTCAGAGCCAAAACTCAAATACATGCAAAAGTCCATTTAGAAAGTCATAGAGGCAGAAGAAGGGAGCCGACTGGACTGTGTGGACTTAGGAAACAAGTTATAGACCTGAAAGGAGGGTTTTTATCTGGAGGTCTCAGGGGAAAATCTCAACAGAATACTCATCAGCTTTCCAGGTGTGTCCTTTCAGGGTCGTGGTCTCTACTGATTGGTCAGTGCCAGGGCAGGGGTTCATTAGTCCCTTAAAGCAGGTCCTGATGTCAGCCGTGGTGTCCCCTTGCCTGGCCTCGCTGCTTATCTGGGCCTGGAGCTGAAACACAGCTGAAGCCTGGACGTGATCTCTAGGGCTTAACGCTTAAGGGAGTGGTCGTGCAAGGGCTTGTACGGGAGTTGTTTGAGGGTCTGAGACTATCCCCCAGCCCCCTTGTTCCTCATCCAAGAGGGTCTGCTACTTGACTAACTACATGCCAGGGAAGGAAAGGTCAGGGCGACGGGGGACTCAAATGTTGGAAAGATTTTAGTTTCAGGTAATAGCTCATAAGCTTAGCAATCGATGTATGTAAAAAAATCTATGGTTCCAGGAACTGAAGGTGGGACCCACCTTGACTCCAGGAGACCATACGCAGTTCCACCTTCGTGCCTCAGGAGGACTGCCAGCAATCCAGATGGCACCTGAGCCATTGTACTCCGGGGGGAGAGTCCACCCGCCCAGGACACAGACGAGAGGATGCTGCAGCTTTTCTCTGAGTAACTTTTCCCCTGAATTCCAAACCCCTTACCTACACTTTTCTTCTCCTTATAAAAAGGGTCGGTTTAAAATGGAATTTAAGATGGTCGTGAGGGTGCAAAACCACCATCTTCTCAGATCGCTGACCATCTGAATGAAGTGCCCATAAAGATTCAATCTCCGTCTCTGCTTACTGGAACAGGCTTTTCCAGTTGCATTGGGAGGGCCCCAACCACGTCGTCAGCTATATGAAAGGTCAGGGGATCTAAACCCCATTACCAGTGATGTGCTAGGAGAAGAAAGGTCATCCTAGGGGTGGCGTCCCACCCTACAATATTCGCCCTGCCCCCCATTTTGCCCATTGCTAGGCACCCCAGGGCTGTCTGTCCTGCGGACCTTCTGAACCGGGCCTATCACTCCTAGTCTGCTCATGCCTGTCTAACTGTCCGCTGTATCAATCCCGTGTCCCGAGTGACCAGTGGCATCCTTTTGACATGTGGCTGGAAATGAAGCTGTGCACCAACCAAAGCTAATTCCTAGGCTGGGATTAAATCAACCCTCCGCAGCAGGCCACCTGTTCATTCTTGCATCCGTGTGTGATCCTAGGCTGCAGGACTGAGCCTGAAAGCCATTTGCCACTAGTCTTTGAATTAACGATAAATAATGCGCTTGCCTTAGTCCAGAGCTTCTGGAACTCAGCGTGCGCTCGAATGGCCTGGAGATCTTGTGGACACACAGGCTCTGATTTAGTTGGTCAGAGGGTGGCCTGACATTTGTGTTAGGGTGGTCAGTGAGGTGGGCTGTGAAAGAATTCACAGAGAGAAGAAAGTGCGAAGAGTACAGGTTTTATTTTTCCTTTCCCAAGGGAGGGGAAAGGGCTAGGTGTGGAGATGTGCACCGGCACCAGCCCTGAGGGGTAGGGGCTGTGAGCTATTATCGGGTAATGGGGTGGTTATAGAGCAGGATGCTTCGGTTGGGCTGCAACTTGTTTCAATGTTATCTTTGGGCGCAGGGTCTGGTGGTCCTCGGGGTCTGGTTATGTCCTCTATCATAAGTTCCCGGAGCCTTGGCGCCTTCAGGGCACTTCCACTTCCAGTAATTATCTAGTCCTGAGGAAAAAGGCTCGTAAAACAATTAGGGTCAGTCATGCCCTATGGGATCCAGCAAGCCCTGGGAAAGAAGGCCTGAGAAAGCAGCTTTTGTCCTATTAATTTGTATTTCTAACAAGTACCTAGACGAGGCCTATGCTACCGGTCCCAAATTGGAAGAGCGTTTTGAATAAAATGTTATTTTATTACTATTTAGTTAGTTAAGGCTGGCACTCTCTGCCATCCCCCCTCAGTACCTCTGCACCTGGGGCAAGCACACTTCTGCAGCCACTCATGGGGATGCGATGACCCAGCATCGGGCAAAATGAATCGTTTGCAAAGTAAGGCTGGATGCTGAGCACTAACATTAAAATCAAGGTCAAGGAGGACAGTGCGGGGAGGGGGAGGTAAAGGAGGGTACTGGGGGAGGAAATGGTGATGGAAGGAGACTTGGCTTGGGGTGGTGAACACAATACAGTGCACAGATGATGTGTTACAGAACTGTGTACCTGAAACCTGTATAATTTTTTTAACCCGTGTCACCCACTAAATTCAATGAAAAGGGAAAGATAGAGGTAAGGGCCAACAAACCTGCCATCCAACCAGGTACATGTAATAAGGCAGTTGTCTGACACAATACAAGGCCAAACACATAATCATCTGAGGTCCATGAAAGGAACAGAAATCATGAAGGAAGTGCCTTTGAAAGGTAATTTGCTAATTAAGACGAAAAGCTGGCTTTTAAATGAGCTTATTTGTGCCTTTGCACGGGGTTGCTCCGGCAGGTGGGAAGGGCCCTGACCAGGCCTCCGCTTCGTAGGAGGGGAGACGCAGCTGCTCCCCTGTGACACAGTCCCCACTATGTCTTTATCAGAATGTGAGAAGCTTTAACGATGGGGTAGACTGAAATAAATCCGAGAAAACCTTAGGTAAAGAATAACTTCCCCTTAAATGTTGCCATCATTTCGTATTTCCTAATTTTAAAAATATATTGAGTACAGGCTATATGGCAAACATGCAGCTGTTTAAAGGTAAGTTTTAAAAGTAAGTTTTATTTTATACAATATTTTATTCAAAATGTCATTTAACTGATCTACAGTAATATATATCATGGGATAGAATAATAGAATACATTTACTTTTTATTTATTAAACAAGTATGTAGTGCTGTGTGTCAGACACTATTCTAAGTGGCTTACAAATATTAACTTCTGTTATCCTCAAACCACCCTGTGAGGTAAGTACTATTATTATTCTCATATATTTTTTAAATGATTTTATTTATTTATTTTTAGACAGGGGAGGGGAGGAGGAGAGAAATATCAATGTGCGGTTGCCTCTGACGCACCCCTAACTGGGGACCTGGCCGCAACCCAGGCCTGTGCCCTGACTGGGAATAGAACCAGCGACCCTTTGGTTTGCAGGCCAGCACTCAACCACTGAGCCACACCAGCCAGGGCATTATTTTCATATTTTTTATAAGGAAGCTGGAGCATAGCCAAGTCAAGAGACTCAGCCAAGTCACATAGTCAGTAATGGCAGCGCCTCGCTGGGGTGGGCTCAGGTTCACATTCCCAACCTGCGGTATAAAGTGGCTTCCAAGCATGCATGGGAATTCCCGCTAACTAAAGGGATTTCAGGTCATCATTCTGACTGTTTCTTACACATTTGTTACTGATATCTTACCAAAACTGGGTAACATATTACTAAGGATGGTATAATATTCCAGTGTGTCCTGTTCATAGAAAAGTGTCTCACAGCAACTGTGTAACAATGCAGAGAAGGCAAAAATGTAACATCTTAGCAAACCTCAGTAAACTGAGCAGTAGAGTGGGGGGCCAGCAGATCTGGACCTGAATCCTAATTCTCATCCTCTGCATGTTTAGTGTCAGGCTTCGAGTGGTACTAAATAAAAGGAAGTGAGGCATGTCTTTCCTTCGAGGAGTTTCCAGTTGTGTGGTCTGTGTTTGCTTCTGATTGAGGCTAGGTCTACTCCCAATCACCACATTAAACATTTCGGTCAGGCTTTCTACAACTTTGCAGCATTTTAATATTCATCTCCAGGGAAGCCCAAAACAAACAAGCAAATGCAAACTTTTAAGGATGCATGAATGAGCTTCTTTCAGATGAAATGTTCTGGTGTTGATTCAATTTCAAGTTGCTTTTTAAACATTTCCTTCGAGTGACTCCCTAACGCGCCCATTGTTGCGGGGCACCTTCCCAGGGCAGCACCTTGCCGCATGGTCTACTCTGTCTGGCCTAGGGGTGGGGGCCCAGGCGGGGGCGGGGGTGGGGGGTACAGCCGGGGCTCCCAAAACTTTTACGTGTACTAGTATTTCATTCAGTTCTTTTCTACAAAAGAAAGAGTAAGCCTCTGGTTTAAAAAGGCCCAAGCCATAGATATGTAAATCCACAAAACTTACAAATCCAAAAAAGTAGAAAGCGTTCACCCTTTGAGGCTAGACATTCTGGAAAGGTCTGTCTGGGGTATATGTAGGCAGCACTTCCCAAGTTAGAAATGCGTGCAGTGCAGCCACCATGGTCTCCAGGGGCTCTGTGCTCAGGGTCCCCACAGCACCCCGAGGTGGGAGGGGCAAGGCCAAATCTCAATGAGAATTTCAGATTTGGTTTAAAGAGGATATCTCAATGCAAGGGCTTCCCTGGGATTAGGGAAACTGCATGATATAGACATTTGGAGTTGGAAACAGCAAGGTGAGGTTTTAAGGGGAGGGGTTTGAAGCCACTCAGGAGTGAACTGTATGTTGCTGGTTTCTATTAAAGAGTCATGGGTCTTTTGGGAAATTCCTGTAATGAACAATCAAGTTATTTCCCTGGGCAACAGTGTCTTGGAATAGTAAAGTTATTGTAATGAACAATGGAAGAACAAAGTCATTTTAATGTAGACAGTAAACTAGGGGGCAGGAGGGGCAGTTTCAGCCTTAGTCTGATTCGTCGTTAGGCCCACAGCAAGGCCCTGAGCAATATGAGGACTCATGATAGGCAGAGTCTGATAAATTAAAAAGATTAAAAATTCAGCACATGAACCCAATGGGGGGAGGGGCTGGCAGGGAGGTTACAGAGGAAGGAGGTGGGGAGTCAAAAAACAAGTTTTGCCTGTTCTGTCATTTTAGCCATAAGTGACGAGCTTTAGTTGCAATCTGTGGCGAAAAAGTTGTTGGTTCACATGACAAATTCACGCCGCAAAGTGCCCGTGTAACGCAGCTACCGGCGAAGAAGAATAGTAGGTATTATTTCCCAAACAGTGTCTACCGGGCATTTTATATATGTGATCACCACAGGGGTGGGCATTATTATTCCCATTTTGCAGCTGAGAAAGCCAAGGTGCAGAGAGGTTTAGCCATTTGTCTGAGGTGATGCAGTCAAGAAACGTGGTAGTGCTGGGATTCGAACCTACCCCTTCTGCCTCCAAAGCTGTCTTTCAGCGGGCTGGTGGGGGAGTCCCCTTGCTGAAGACACCCAGAACTCCTCGACAGCTGCCATCTTCCACAGCCGGTGTTGTTAGCCTGAAGTAGTTCTGGTTAGAATGGGCTGTCACGTAAGCCCGTTTTATTCTGAGAAGCCACTTGCTACTTCTGTGTTATAAAATTTCCTTATTACTAAAGTTGGAAAGGTACCTCATAGGAGAGTTTGAAAAATAACGGAGAGAGTTGCTGTAAATGCATGGGAAACTCACAATTTCCTATAAACTCACCACAAAACTATGGACACAGTGTTGGCACTCCAGGCTTTGATGGGTGAGAGGCCCCCAGCCGTAGGCAGAAGGGCCCCCGACACTTCTGGTCCCAGCTCAGGGCGCCGTCCGGAAGAGGGGGCCGGTTCTTGAGAGGGAAAAATAGGAACCCACCAGCGAAGGAGAAAACTCCGCCTCCTCTGAGCCTCCTGCAAAACCTTGTGCAAGGTGATTTGTGGTTAGATTTAGACCATGTTTCAGCTGACACTGTGGGGCAGAGATGGGCCCAAGGCACAGACGCCTGTGGGCCTGGGCCTGGGGGAGGCTGCTTCAAGGGGCACTTTTCAAAGGACCGGCAGGCACCACCTTGGTGGTTGTCATGACAGACGCAGCCTGTAGAGTGACTGCCCAGCCATTTGAAGTTCAGACAGACCTGGGTCGCATTCCAGGCCCTGACCTGGGCTAAGCTTGACCTTGTTGCTTCTCAGTTTCTCAGCTATGAAGCAGGTGAGGCCACTGCCCCGAAGAGTTGCTGTGATGCTTAACTGTCACTAATGGCATATGTAAGGCTCCCCACGCGTAGCAGCGTTCAGTGGATGACAGCCCCTGCTATTAGGTTATTCATGTTAGTAATGATAAGAGGCATCTGACGACCGCCCTTTGGCACGCAGTCCCCTCCAAGCAGTCTTCCTCCTTCCTCTGTCACTCATGGTTGCCCAGGACCAGAGGAACCAGATCCTCTAAGGATGAACCGGGGCAACCTGTTGTCCCGAGTGCCCTCCCTGGCCCTTTTCCTTGCCCCAGGGCTCCGCCCTCACCCACACAACCCATCTCGGCCATAGAGCATTGTTCTCTGGTGGGGGGATCTGATGGAGCCCATTCACCACAGGGGCTGCCACAGGGCTGGACGAGGAGCGACCACCTGTCAATGTGGTGCCTGACCCCAGATGGAAGACTGCAAGTTGCTATGGGCTCGGGCCTAGGTGGGAGACTGGACGCCCCTGACCTCTAACGGCCCCATGAAGCCACAGAAGGCAAGACCACCGCTCCCGCGGTCAGCGGTGGGCCAGGCTGCCAGCTGCTCAGGGACCGTGTCTCACGGAAGCACAGTCTGTTTATGGAGAGTGTTGAACACCCATCTCATCTCCTGGGGCCTTGCCAGGAGCCCCCGGTTCCGGGGCAGCTAGTCAGGCACACCCTCGGGGCATGCAGGTCCCCCCCTCCACCCCGCCCTGCCTCACACTGGGAAAAATGAACTTTCACCGTGGAGACCTTCCTTTCCTTCTACCAGTCCACTTGGGGGAAAGGCGGGGAAGGGAGTGCAGCGTCGACCACGGGTGACAGAATGAAGGCGAGAGGAACCGCGTTCCTCGGAAGACCCCTGCCACATGCTATTAAGTGGAAGAATAAAAGCACCCCACAGAGTGGTTTACATGGTATACTCCTATCAATAAACAACAAACTGCACTAAAATGTTCTACCCACCAGGATTCTTAGTTATGAGCCAAAGAAATTTACTCTGGGTAATTTAAGCAGGAAAGATATTTGTAAGAAGGATTTTGGGGGGGCCCTCAGAATCTCCAGGGTGGCTGGGGAGCCAGAGAGAAGAGCCAGTGAGCTCGTCATTGCAGCCTGGACTGTTCCACTGGGGCCAGAATGGACCCCACACAATCCCTCCCTTTATTCACCTCTGATTCAAGGTCTGTGCAGAAAGGTGTGATTGCTGGAGCCTCGGCCATGTGCCCTTGTAAGGGAGGCTGGGAACGTAGCAAGTGCCTGGTAGTTTTGCTTCAAGCTAGGGCATCCCCCAAACATAAGTGGATTCAGATGACGAATTTGAGTGACAAATATCCTGTGATGTTAATAGCTATTAAAGGCTATTTCTGGGTGGTCGGCTTAAAGGGTGGGTTTTGGGGTTTTTCGGTAACTTGTTATGGAGGATTTCCAACATATACCAGTGTAGAGAGAATATTAAAATGAACCCCCATCTCCAGCTTCACTTTTCAGCTCATGGCATGTTGTTTCGTTTACACTCCCATCCACCTCCTCCCCCCACCTTATTTCAAAATACATACCAGTCACCATATCATATAAGTTTATCCTTAAATATCTTAGTATTTATCCCTAAAAGACAAAGACTATATTTTAAATGCACAAGTTTAATGTCATTATCATACCTAGGACACTAATGAACAATAATTCAGAGAGATCCCTTTTACTCTTTGCGAATTTCTTTCTCACTTTAATTATCAGGAAAAAATACAGCTATACCCGTTTTTAATTTGTTCTCAAAAACAAATTAACCCATAGTTGAGCATGACCCACAAACCCAGCCCTAAAGCAAGCGGCCAGGTAGGGGACACGAAAGTACGACCCCGGAGACTACGAGCCTGATTTTAATCGTAAGTACCAGAAGCCCCTGCGCCACTGGCTCTGCAGGCTCCCTGACGCCGAGGACGGTAAAGTGGCGAGGCTGAAGGCCAGCAGCCGCCGCCGGCGCTCCTCTCTAAGGAAGAGCTCTCTCTGTTTTCTCTCCGCGTGTCCTGTCACATGGCAGGAGCACCTGGTTGTGGCTGCCAAGTTCACAGGCACAGAAGGGAGACAGGCCAACCCTTCAGTCGACCTTGCTCTTTCTCTCGCACACACCCTCACACACACACACTCTAACACACAGATTCCATATTCACCCTAGACAGTCACTCACACACACTCGGATACTCCCAGGGAGAGGACTCAGGCCAGCCTAACCGTATCCTCGGAAGTGGGGCATGTTTAGTCTAAGCCCTGAGAACCTGCCCCGAATCCCCGGATGGATCTAGGCAGATCAAAGACAATGAGCAGAAGGAGGGCCACTGCAGGCTGAAGAGCCAGCCCAGGGGTGCCCACTTCACATGAGGACTGTGTTGACGGAGAGCTTGGTGTTAGGGTACCAATAGCCTAGAAAGCCATGTGGAGCAAGCAGCACAGTGCAGGGTTGGGTGGTGGCCTGGGCCGCAGCTCACACAGGGGAAGGTCCCCCGGACTACAGCATCACCCATCCTAGACTCCAAACGCTGGACAGGCCTTGATCCATGTGACTGGAGTTGACGGTGAGCTCTGTGCCTCTGGGGATCCGAGGTCAGTGTCTGTCTCCTTTTACCTCAGGCCCAACAGTACAAGCCCAGCTGTGCCCATCTGGCTCACAAGGTTGTCACGACTAAGGAAGGAGACAGAGGAAGGAGGAGCCTTTAGATGGTCCCTCCATGCCCTCTGCCAGGGCTGGGCCTCACGAAGGGGTGAACAAAAGTGGGAGGGGCTTTGCATAGTATTGGTTCGATTGGGAACTGTAAGGAGTCCCCGACCACCTGATCCAACCCAGGCCTTCTATAGATTAGAGCAGCAGCCCCCCAGGGAGGGTCAGTGACCACCCCAAACCAAGGCAAGTTCCTGGGAGCACTAAATCAGATCCAGAGAGTCCACTCCCAGCCCCAAATTCTTGGCAGGGTTTGGACAGACAAGAAGGGACAAAGTTTTCCATCAGGGGAAGATGTCAACGTAGGTGTCTATATGGAACCCCTCAAGGAGAACACAGGGCTCCTACGGTCAGATGGTAGGGGCGGGGCCACATTACAGAAGGCTGTGGACGTCTGACTCGACCTACAGGCAATAGAGAGCCACACTAGGTTCTTGATCAGAGAAGTGACAGGATAAGGGGCAGCCCTGACAATCAGCAGAGCTTAGGACGCAGAGTGAGCTGTAAGGGAGCTCAGCTGAGTAGCTGCTACAGTTACTCAGGAATGAAAAACACAGATCTTTACAGAACGGTGGTTCTCAGTGAGGAAGAAGGTCCACTGTCAAACAAAACGAATGCGTACGTGGGCCTGTGCGTGTGTGTATGTGTGCCTGTAAGGAAGAAGTAATCCAGCCTCAGGAACCCCAACCCCACCCCGGTCCTGAGCTCCTGTGGCTGTGGCAGTGCTGGGCTAAGTCCCCAGGCTCAGGGACTTTTCTGGGGACTCACTGATAAGCCTTGAACTCTCTCAGCTCTTCAGTCGGGTCCAGAATAAACCATGCCATGGTTGCCATCGGCAAGTGGGTGACATGATATGACATGTACAGCCGGGATGTTCTAAAGTAGACTGAACTCTTGTTGGCTGAAATATACCATATGTGAGGCCCGTGCAAAATTAGGAATATTGTAGCATTAGTAAGGAAGGTATGACATCTGGAAAAGTACTTTTTTAAAATATACAACTTACCCTCACTGGGGTGGCTGTTAGGGGAGCACTGCCTGCAAAGCAAAATGTTGCCATTTCGATTCCAGTCAGGGCACCTGCCTGGGTTGCAGGCCTGGTCCCCGGTGGGGACACGCGTGAGAGGCAGCCAGTGGATGTTTCTCTCCCTCTCTTTCTCCCTTCCTTCCCTTCTCTCTAGAAATAAATAAAAAAAAATTTTTTTTAAATATATACAACTTAAGTAACTGCAAAACAAGCTACTACAAACACATAAAATTTTATTTTCGCCCTTCCAATTTCTCAACTAATTATAGTTAGCATCCAATGATGTTTTACAAAATACATTTATAAGAGCAAATGGATGTTAATGAAAAAACGGAAAAACCGTTGATCATGTCGTGAGTGATCGCTGTTTTGGACACTCGCTTTTGATTGTGATCTCACGTCCTATTGACAGGCAAACTTTCTGTTGCCGCTATTGCTTCCGGTTCGAGGTGGATTCACAGTTCACTTCCTGGTGTTCCAGGAGAAGCCCCCGCTACAGGCCCGAATCAGCCTGTGAGCCTCTGCAGAAGGGCAGCGGGTCACTCAGCCATTCTGGACTCAACCGTTTATGAAAAGGCGAGAGCACTCGCCCTACCAATCAAGAGTCTTAGAACTGACCCCGGAGGCTTCAGCAAAAAGTTGCCATCAGTCTCCTGGTTTGATCCACTTATTCAGAGGAAACAACATTGCGTTTGAGAAATTTCTGTTTCCCTTTGTGAAATGAAGAAGCACTGAGTCACCTTTCTGAGGTATTCCCGCAATGTGCTTCCTAAATTTCCCAAGACTTTTTTATTTCATTTTTCCTTGATTAAGAAATTAGTACACTGAGCAGCCCAGTAAATGCCACAGAAGGCAGAAAGACACTGGTGCTGACCGCTAGGCCAGCTTCGGGCTCAGCAGCTTCCGAGCCGAGCGGGCCCCTTCTGTTGGCTCCGGGCTCTGCCACAGATGCAGGAAAGGCAACCTGGACCCCGCCCTGGGAAAGGAGTGGACTGGCTACACAGTAGACTTTCTTCCTAAGTTATTTCCTTCAATGGCTGCTTTGAGATTTAGTTGGAACTTTTTGTTCCAGCTGCTCAGTGAACCAAGCCCTGTGATCTTGATAAGGGAAGGTACCTTTCCTATTTTTGCTGGCTTCCTAGCCCTACCTCTTGGCTTGGTTTCCAGCCTTGTTGTTTTCAGTCTGTTTGAATAACCAAGAGCTCTGGTGAGAAGGCAGTACCAGGGAGTGGGACCAGGGTCAGGCTGGACGCCCTTTTCACAGTGTCTCTTAACTCCCATTTTCTGCCTCAGAGACCCACTGGGCACCCAGAGCTGTAGGTGGGGCAAGAATTTCTCCCAGCTCAGGGGCCATGGCACTATTGGAGTCCTCATGGTGACAAAACAAAGAAAAGACTCCTTAATCTTGGAACCCAGCTTACCTGGGCAGCCTTTGTGACTCTGCTCAGAGAACCCCTGAATACCCCCTAAGGGTTAATCACTTCAGAGTGCACCATGGAATCATTCTGGGGGAGACAGCAGTAGAGACCTTGAGCACATCATTCATCCTTTCTGTGCATCTGTTTCCTCATCTTTACTTTTCTTTTCTTTTTTTAGATGATTTTATTTATATTTTCAGGAAGAGGGGAAGGGAGGGCGAAAGAGAGGGGAAGAAACATGACATGTGAGAGACACATTCACTGGTTGCCTCTCGCATGCCCCCAACTGGTGACCTGGCCGGAAACCCAGGCTTGTGCCCTGATGGGGAATCTAACCGGTGACCTTTCGGTTTACAAAGCCAGCACTCAATCCACTGAGCCACACCAGCCAGGGCAGTTTTCTCATCTTCACATTGTGGGCTTTGGTAGTGCCTACCTACAGGATTGAAAGAAGCGATCCAAATGTCTGAGCCATAGTAAACTCTCAATAGTACAACTATTAATAGTAGTTGTAGAGTAGTGGGGGATGAATAGGAAGTCTTTTTATCTGCTTCAGAAAATGATCCCAACTGGCCCCTGTTAACCTGGCTCCAAGCCCCAGCCCCACCCCGCCCACCCTCGCCGGGGCTGCGGAAGGCCTCATCCTGGCTGAGAGGGCCCGAGCATCAGCACTCAGACCTCCTGCGGTCTCGGTCCTTGGACAGCTGTGGCTTCTGTCCCAGAATGACTGAACATCCAAATTCAACACATACTCCTGAGGTTGGGCATGAAGTGGGACGCGGAAAATGGTTTAGAAATCTGTGCACTGTGCAGGAAAAAGCAGCACCAACATTACATGAAAAATATGGGGGGACAAAGAGAAATGAATGTTAATGTTTAAACTCTACCTTGGAAGATCCCGAGGAGCAGGATTTCGGGGAAGGGAGCCGCCACTCCAGTGGGGATCCTGAGGAAGGGCTTCGGGAGGGGCATCCCTTTCTTTAGTCTGCCAGGACCATCCCTCCTCAGCTTTTGAACAACCAGTTTTCAACTAAGTTTCTTTGACCTGAGCCTCCAGGCCTTTGGCAAGAGGTTTAGAAAAACTGCTCAGAAAACAGCTCAGTGCCAGAGGACAGCAGGGTTCAACGGGAGGGTGCTGCTGGGAAGTGGCCCTGAGCTCTAGACCAGCTCTGCAACCCAGGCCTCTTGTTTGCCTGTGACATGAGGGCAATTGGGGAGTTGCTCAAAAGCTCCCCAACCTCTCTTGCAAAGTCTAGGATCCTTTTCTCTCCAGTCCCTGCCCCCACCCCATCCCATCCCCCAGCCACATCTAGACACCTGGGGAAGATGCCCCAACAGGATTCAGCTGACTCATGTTACAGTAACAGGATGCGTTTCATATCGCTCTCTGGACCTGGAAACAACCAGGAGTGCCCAGGGTGGACCAGCCTGTGAGAGATTCCTGTTTCTCCGAGAGCTGACAGGCCGTCAGTCAGTATCCACGGAGCTGTTGCCAGAAGGGACAGCGTCTTCTGGAGCGTCCCTACCTACCGGCCTCTCCTGTTCCTTACAGCGCCACGCAGCCTCGGTGAGGCTCGTTGGGGCTGCCTGGGGAGGGGAGGTGTCCTCCCTGCCATCGCTGAGGTGGAGCCGGTGGAGGAGAAGGAGGGCTTAGTTCGCAGCCTGGAAGGTCCTGAAGGGCCCCGAGCTCCCTGGCGCGCGAAGCACGGGCCCTAACACAGAGGAGGCTTCATCAGTCCGTGGATGCCCTGCTGACTTCTGTTGCCCCTAGAGGCTCCCGGGTAGGAGGGAAGAATGTGCTCAGCACAGTCATTTGTCAGTTTCCTGCGGAACCTCCCGTCAGGTGTCAGGATGCATTCATGCTTCCAGGCACCAGGCCCATCATTTCCTTTCCTTTAAATACGTGAAGCTAGGATCTTCCTGGCTTAGGCCCCTCTAGAAAGGAGGGTGGCATTTGTGGAGGCCCCTTTGACTGGATTCAGTGGGAGTAAGGATGGGTAAAAGGAGAGGGTCAGAGAGAGTCATTGTGCACGTCACTGGAGTAGCAGGCAGGAGCCAGCTGTCACCGCACAGTGCACAGTGGGTGATTTGGAAAGAGTGGCAAAGGGATTGTTTAGAAAAAGGCAAGGAGCCGTGTACGGAGACCACGGGGTGTGAGCTCAGAGCGCGGCCTGGTGGGGCGAGAGGGCTGCGGGGCCCAAGCCGGGAGAGAACCTGCAGGGAGTCCAGGGACAGACCCAGCTTCCCTCCCTGTCGCTGCCGGGAGCAGTTGAGGCTGAACCACAGCTCCGCTGTCCCGCGGTGCAGAGAAGGGGGCTGGTGCGAGGAGCCGGGGCCAAAGGTTCGGCCCAACTAGCTAATGTTTTGTGGCTTTGTTTTGTCTTTGCATCCAGATGTCTCAAAATTCAAACATAGTCACCCCAAAACACCCTGTCTCACACTGGGTTTGCCTCGGGCCATTCACGGAGGGCGGCCTTCTTTCTGGGGAGGTCTCTGCTGGCTGCACTGGGCCCAGGGCGCCTCTCCTGCCAGTCGTCACCGTCACCAGCCAGCTAAGCAGGCCGAGCCCTCTGCCCAGGAAAGCCCCTGAATCCCGGGCTCCACTGGAGCTGCCCAGTCGCTGGCCGTTCTCCCGGCCACGCTCGTGCAGACTGCCAGCTGAAGGGAAGTACCAGTGGCTGCAAATTTACTTAAAAATAAACATACATCTTATCCCAATAAAAAATATTATATGCTTTTACGACACCCAAGAAATTACCCGCCATTGTACCTACCAAGGAAAAGCACAACTCTGTTCGAAGGCAGAGGAATGAGAAAACAGATTAAGGACACTAACCTCATGTCAGGTCACAGCTTTAGGGACCAGCCTTATTTTCTGCCCACAGGAATGGTCTAAAAAGAAGTGGGAAAAAGTAACATTTACTGGAGACTTCCTAGCGCTTAACCGCGGACGAGTTTCTTAATCGCTCACTGTGTCCATCTTTTTATCTGTAAAATGGAAATAATCATATTGCCTTTCAGGGTTTTGTGAAGATTCAATGAGCCTGTCTCTGGACAAGCTGTTCCTAGACGTAACATCACAGCGTGGAATCTCCACTGTGCCTCCAGCCTTCGGCTGTGCTGCCGTGCTCAGCTGGGGCTGGAACGGACTAAAATAAACCGACTGCTGTGTGTGTGCCGGGACCCTAGGAGAGCTCCTTAGCCCTGTGGTCTGTCCCCACTGTTAGGCTGCCTCAGGAAGAGGGGGACATTAGCCCAAAGGACCCCTTGAGCCTGTGGGGGCAGGGGGCAAAGGGGGCATAGGAAGAAGAGGTCCCATCCCAGGTGGTTCCCAGGTTCCAGAGGGAAGCAGATCCTGTCCCCATCCAGCCCAGGGTGGAATCTGGGGGAAGAAGGAGGTTTTCTGGGAGAGATGACCCAGGCCCTGAGTCTGCTGGGCTCAGAGGGAATGGGTGAGGTGACCAGATATGAAGCAACGAGTTCCTTTTGCAAACCAAAAGCCTCTAAGCTTCTAGTTGCAGCCAAATGTAGGGGAAAGTGCCAGGGGAGATAAGGGGCCCTGTGAAGAGAGTACTCTTCAATGGGGCAGATAAAAATAGAAATAGAGCTCCCCGTACCCTGACACCAGGTGAGGAATGTCTGTGTAAAAAGCTACCCTGGAATTACTCAGAAGCAGTCACACAGAGGACGCTGACTGAGATACCCTGAGTACAGGACTTAGCTTTGGCCTGATGCGTAATGGGCGCACATTGAATCTGTCCCCCTTATCCCCGCGTGCACTCACAACTGCACTCGGCCTCACCTACTATGCGCTGGGCACTGTGCAAGGTTCAGGGACCAGGCCCTCCAAGAGCAGGCCTTGGCCCTGGGACCTTTCAGTCTGGTAGCTGAGACAGATCTGAGCCCAGGAGAGACCCAGAGCCCTAACGGGAGCCTGGGAGGTGCTCCGGACCGGGGGGTCTGGCGGATGGGCCTCCAGGCTGAGGGAATGGCAGGCACAGCAGGAGGGGCAGGAGCTTCAGGGTGACTGTGAAGCATGGGTTACATGGAGGGACAGTCTCTGGGTGGCATTTTTCTTGTTACCCGCCTACTTGGTCTTTTCCTTTGGTGCCTCCTGGAAAGGCAGGACCTTGGCTGCCGACGCTGGCGTAACCGGCACGGGGTCCTCCCAGGCTGGCCCCCTGTCACGGAAGGGGATGGCAGTGCAGCCCTTACCCCAGATGATAGCACAGGTGGGCTGGGAGAATCTACAGAAGGGCCCCGCCTTCTGTGTTCCAGAACAGTCTAACCCGTCCGAGTCCACACAGGGCTGAAGATTCTCCCAGAGGTGGCTCTTAGGACTAACTCCGGGTGCAGGACAGAGGGTGCTTCCCATCCCTTCTTCCCTCCCACCCTCTAGTCACCCTTCTCCCCTACCTTTGGGGGCAGGGAGCCAGTCCCCTCCACCTCTGGCTCTCTGCAGGATGTCCCTGGGATGTCAGATCTAAAGTGGGTAAGGGAAGGGTGGAAGAGAGTCCTCCCCAGTGGTCTGTCCCTTGGGTGGTGTCTCAAGCTAGGCTGACTTGTCACAGCTGGGAGCGGCCATGCAAGGAACTGAGCATGGAAGCCTGGCTTGGTAGGCACGGCAGCTCTGTCCCAGATGGGTTGGAGCTGTGGGCCCCCTGCTAGCCAGTGGGGAACTGTGCAAGGGATTTTCATGGGCCACCCTGTCCCGACAGTCACCAGGACTGACCTGAAGTCAGTGAGGGTCCCCACGCCTTAGATTCTGGCGTGGGTGAAGGCTGCTTCCCAGTTGATGCACTTGGAAAAGCCCCTGCCTCTGCCACGGGCCACAGAGTGCTGTGTAATTTCCTCTGTGGGCCAGTCCTCCACAAGGGCTGTGACAGGGCCATGAGTCAGGCCTCAGCCGGTCACTGACAAGCCACCAGCTGCCTGGTTCCTAGCTGGCTTGGTGGACACCAGAGTGGCTGCCCATTGCCTTCTCCCATCTCTGCTCTGCTCTGCATAGGAAAGATGGCCCGCGCCAGGGAGGGCTAGGCAGACCCAGAGTGGTCCTGGGGTGTGGCCGGAGGGAACTGTGACTGAGGCAGATGATCAACCGGCTCCCAAACAGGCCAGGCATGAGTTTCCAGGGTCAGGAATCACCGTGCCGCCAACGAGCCATTCGAACTGGGCCTGATCACCCTGCGCAGCCCCAAGTAAGGACATTCTCCACCCTCTCCTCAAGCTCAGAAGGCCCACAGGCAAAACCGCCCCTCAGAAAAAGGCACTTAGCTTGGGTAATTAAAAAAAAAAAATCACTGGTTACTTCACCTGCCTTCAAGGAATTCACCATGTGCGGACAAGGCCTTGAAATGTAACAACTGGTGTTTGGAAAACAAAAGAGATAATCTTCGGATCCCTTGTTCTGAGCCGACAGTGGCTCGCCCAGAACCCCCTTGGGGCTGGGAGGCACGGGCTGGGGTGCCAGTCATACTTCTGGCCAATTTAAAGCCACGTGCTCTGTGTCACCAAGACTGTGACTCAGCTGTGCGCTTGCCAAACTCATTTACAGAGGGGCGAAACTGCTCCGTAGGCACTTTTCAAAGTGAGGGCTCTCCGCCTCCCAGAGAGAAAACCGGAGATACACAGGAGATGGGCCTTTGCAGCTGTCCAGGTGGGAGGCCCTCAGCCAGGATGGGCAGGTGTTCAGTTCTGGGTCTCCGGCCCCTAGGTTTCCATGATCGTCTGTTACATGACTGAACAAACAACAGAAAAAACAAGTGAAGCTGGTACAAAATCCTAAAGCCCATACTTCCCATGTGAGTATTCCCTGATGTGTTGTTTCTTAGAGAGAAGGAGCGGTGCCGGCGTGGTCTCCCACAAGGGATCCACAGAGCGAGCTGATGGCTGGCTGGGGCCGAAGAGGTCCGTGTGCCCCAAATTATAAGAAGTTCGTTTTGGCTGAGACCCTCAAAAGAGTGTTTTATTACTGTGCTCCTTAAAAAATCAAATCAAATCAAAAAGGCCTGGTGACCGGTGCCAAGAGCCCAGGTGAGACCAGCCTGGCCAGGCTGGGAGGAATGGGCAGCTACTCGTGGGCCTGGGTCAGGCTGCCCAGACAGAGCGGGCAGGCACCTTCGGGCTCCAACAGCCCCACAGCATCTCCATGACTCCAAAGCCCCACCTTCAGCTGGGCCCGTGAAAGGGACAGCAGCTGCCGCCATAGCTATCCCCACTGCAGAGCGACGACCAGCATCTTGGCTTGGGTTTGCTTTTTTCTTCCCTCCCGTCTTTTACTTTTCTGTTTCCTTCTCTTTCTTTGCCTTCTCCTTACTTAATCTAACTGTCAACCTGGCAGGTGGAGACAGGAAGTCAGAAATGATGCGGCGCTGAACAGAGACTTCCAACGGAGCCCGGAGCTCAGTGGCAAGGGCTGGCGATGTGGCCCACCCGCATGGCAGGCAGATCCTGCTTATCTCCCTGGACACTTGGTTTCCTGGGTTCCTCCCTCCCAGGATGGGGGGTTCCTGCAGGGCAGCAGAGAACCAAGGCAAGGGAGCCTCCAAAGGCTGGCTCTCTAAGAGAAAAGGGTAACGAGGAGGACATAAACAGTTTGATCAGGCTGCTTACCTTAACAGCCAAAACACCAGAGCTAAGTGGATCAGGAATCCTAGCCGGTGCCTAGCTGAAGAATTTGTTTGCCCTGTGTTTCGGGCCCTGACGTCCCCATGGCAGGATTATTCATTTGCTGGGGCCCTCCACAGAGCTGCATTTTTACTGTTATCTGAACCGTAAACAAATGGAAACTCCATGCTTTCTAAGACTGCTGTCTCTAAAAGGAAATTGGGACTACATTTTTCCACGAGAAGTTCAAGGAATTGTGATTACGCAGAGATCCCCCTTGACATTCATTTGAATGTTTGAGAAATTCCCGGTGCCTCCTGTCACCCTGAGTGCGGGAAGCCAGGGATGCAGCGACTCACACACAGCCTAGCGAGGGCACTTTGGGCTCCTAGCAACTGCGTAAACCATTGCGTAACTGCACTTGTGTGTTTTACTCTGATAATGAAAGGAAATGCAAATAAAGAAGCAATAACTTCTGGTAAAATGATGCCTAGAAGATGACTTCCTACTCAGTACCCCTCCCATCCCCTCAAAGTCCTCCGGCCAGATCTCTTCTCCAGGAGTTTACTTCCCAGAGCCGTTTTCCAGGATTGCTCAGGGACATATGACAATCTATGTAATTAATTCTGTGAATCCCCTTTGAGACTCAAAGTTTCTCTCAGGCCCTGAGAGGGATGCAGAGACTCTCGAAGCTAGAAAAGCCTTCTGGCCACCAGCCAACTTCCAATGCAAAGTGCAACTCCAGTCATGAAAAAGACTTGGGCAAGTCTTGCCAAATACAGAAGATTCTGCCAGAAAAGAATAGAGGGTCTGCGTAAGCCTGCCCCCATCACTCCATGGGGAGAGACAGCTCACCTTGGTCCCTTGCAGCCATGGAAGATGAGTGTGTGGGCACTGGGTGTGTCCAGTGGAGTCTCACCAAAGGCTGCCAGAGCCCACAGAAGGGGCCTGCTTAACATGAATGCTGCAGCACTCAAAAAGGAAGAGCCACTGGACAGCAGGGAATTCTGGAAAATAAGGAAATCCCAGGATTCTGTGACTGGGGGAACGTTGTAGGCAGGTAGACATATGTCTCAACTTCTAAAGAATGAACTGTTTTTCAAAGAAAGGAGGGAAGAGAGAAGAAGAGAAGAGAAGAGAAGAGAAGAGAAGAGAAGAGAAGAGAAGAGAAGGGAGGGGAGGGGAGGGGAGGGGAGGGGAGGGGAAGGGAAGGGAAGGGAAGGGAAGAGAAGAGGAGAGAAGAGAAGAGAAGAGAACGGAAGAGAAGAGTTCTAAAGTATCACTGGCTGGTGTGGCTCAGTGGATTGAGTTTTGGCCTGCAAACCAAAGAAAGGGTGGCTGGTTTGATTCCCAGTCAGGGCCCATACCTGGGTTGTGGTCCAGGTACCCAGTTAGGGGCATGCAAGAGACAATCATACATTGATGTCTTCTCCCTCTCTTCACCTTCCCTCCCTTTCTCTCTAAAAATAAATAAATAAAGTCTTTTAAAAAAAAATTTTTTTAAAGAAAAGTTTGAGATCTTACTGTTTGATATGGTAGCTTCTGCTCACAATACGGCTATCGATGCACTGGAAATCAGCTCAGCTGATCCGAATTGAGATGTGTGGTAAGTATAAAATATACACTAGGTTTCAAAGATCTTAGCATGAAAAAAAGAATGTAAAATAAATAACAATTAATAGTTTTTATCAATTATATGTTGAAATAATATTTTGGAGATTTTGGAATAACCAAAATATGTTAAAATTATTATCACCTCTTTTTCGCTCTTGTTCACGCGCTCCCGGAACATTGACAGGCGCGTCGGAGGCCCACGCTCCATTTCTGCTGCGGTGCAGCTCTAGGCAGTCGCCCAGAGGTGGCCAGGGCAGCCCGCGGTCCCAGCCCCTCTTCTAGTTCCCACCCAACTGCAGAGGTTTTAGTCCCTTTCCCCGGACTGAAAGCAAACCAGACCAGGCGTGGGGTGTCCTGATTCTTAGGTTCTCCAGATAAGATCCAAGCATTTCCTTGAAAGATCCTTTCAAGTTTGAAGCAGCTGTTTTCTGAGTGTTGCTTGACCTTTTGAAGTCCTCTGCCTCATATGAAGGCACCCAGGGGCTTTCTGGCACCCCTTTGAGGAAGCCAGCCGGTAGGTGGCTGAGGGATGGTAACAGAAACTTGGAACAGCATGCGTGAGCTGTGGGAGGTTTGGGATAGGCCTTCGTGGGGACTTCGTGGGGATTCCAGTTTGAATCCAGGTTCACCCATAAATATTTAGGAGAATTTTTTCAAGTGTTACTACAGAACATCGTAGCAACATTAAAAAAACTTTCTTCCAAAATACATGTGGAGCACCCTCTCTATGCCCTGGAGGACTCCAGGTGATAAATTCAACCGGCTGCCATGGGAGCCTGGAGTGGGGAGGGAAGGTTGGGTGTGTGATGCAGGTGGGGAAGGTCCAGGTGCCAGGGGCCCAAGTGCTCAGTTTCTCAGGCCTCCAGCCCTGGCAGGCCTACTTCTACCAAGTCCTAATTCGAATATAGCTCCATGTTTTGCTTTATACTTCTTTCTCATCAGCACTTTCCATGTTCCTGTATAGTCCTCATATCATCCTTTTTAGTAATGAAATAATATTCCACCAAGTGACTCATTTTGTAATATTCTGTGGGACATTTATTTTCCAGTTTTGCTCATTTAAATTAGAGAGCAGCAAAAATACAACTTACTTTCTTTGCTGTCTTTTCTTTTGGATCTACATTTCCTTATGATTAATTGTCAGAAAAGAAAGAAACTACCATGTTCAAGGTTATGAATGTTTTTCTAGTTCTTGACAGGTAGGGCCAAGGTGCTGTTCAAAAGGCATGTAAGAACTTACACTGCTCAGAGCAATGGGCGCATACATTAAGTTTCTTGCAACTTTGCCAGGACTGAGGTGTTTGTGTGTGTATGTATAGCATACAGGTGTGTGTGTGTGTATAAAACATTTAAATTTGCAAATGCATATATAAACATACATATATATGTGTGTTACATGTATATAAGTATATATATATTCGCAAACTTAAATGTTACATGTATGTATGTATATACATATATACATTTTCAAACTGAAGTGGTAAAAATGACACCTCCCTTAGATTTTTGAAGCTTTTTTTAAGCAAAACATTTATAGACAAATAACACAAATATATTTTTTTCTGAAAATGCTGAGACAGCTTGAACATTTCTGTATTTCGTATGCACCTCTGTTTTGATTTGTTGATTTATTTTTTAAGATTTTAATTTATTTTTAGAGAGAGGGGGAGGGAGGAAGAAAGAGAGGGAGAGAAACATCAGTGTGTGAGTGAAACATCGATTGATTGCCTCTCACACACCCCCTACTGGGGACCTGGCCTGTAACCCAGACATGTGCCCTGACTAGGAATCGAACCAGCAACCTTTCATTTCACGGGGGGACGTTCATTCCACTAAGCCACACCAGCCAGGGCTGCACCTCTGTTTTTCAATTGTTCTTCACAGAAGATATGTTTCTTCTTCATTTGTTAATTTATTCAATCATTTATTTATATCAGGATGGACTCATATTATTATACTTTGGGTTATAATCCCATGCTCCCCGCCACTGGCCACGCTTGAGAGCGCCTGTTTCCCTCACCCTCCCCAGCACCGAGTAGCAGCTGAGTAATAAGAGTTCCTCGTCAATCCTTAACACTTTTACTAATCTGGTAGGTGGAAAATGGGATCCCTGTTTGCACGAAAATTGATGGTGTTTAAATTTATGTTTCCAGTTCTCTCATTACTTGTCTGATATCAGGCTTTGAATTTCTTCCTTTATCTTGTGCTAGCATTTGCATCCTTCCTAATAATAATCTGAAATGACTCTTTAAAAACTCTTTGTTGATTTCACCTTTGAGATTAGGTAGGTTTTGCTGAGAAATAAAACTCATTTGGCAGAGTGACAACAGCCCAGCAGGGACAAAGGACTAATTTTCCGTCTCTCCCTGCTGATGTCCCTTATCAGTCCTTCCCAGACCCACCTGGAGCCCCTCCAGTGCTCCTTCCTGGAGGAAAAACTGTTCTGGGACACATCAGGAAAGCCCGCTATTGGAAGGTTGTAGACTTTTGTCACAGCTTCCAGGGTGCTGTGACGCAGCGCCTGTCCTTGTAGTCTGAGGTTGTCCACGTGGAGCGGAGTCATTCTCAGCACCGACGCAGGGCCCCTGGCCCCGGGCCAGCAGGCAGGCCTACTGTGCCTTCCTCCTGCCGCCCCTTTGCTCCTGCTCACCCTTTAGCTCATTGGCTATTGTAGAACTAAAGCATCCACAGATGCAGAACTATCCAAACAGTACAAAAGTATCCCATGAGACTATACAGATAGAGATTTGTTTTACCTCTGCGCCTTTTTAGAAATGTCCATGCATAGCCATGCATATATTTGCATACGGATTCTTTTTTAAAAATGTAAAAAGCAGACAGCTATGCATGATGTTTTGCACTGTGCTTTCTTTAATTAACAATGCATCTCTGAGATCTTTCCATATCAGCATGTACAGATCTGTTTCATTATGAATGGCCACATAGTACTCCATCGGTGTGTATGTATGTACATACGTGTGTATGTATCTCTCTATCCAGTCTCCTATTAATAGACATTTGGGTTATTTTCTTTTTCTTTCTTTCTTTCTTTCTTTCTTTCTTTCTTTCTTTCTTTCTTTCTTTCTTTCTTTCTTTCTTCTTCTTCTTCTTCTTTTTTTTTTTTTTGCAACTACAAACAATGCTACTGTGAATATCCTTGAACAAACATCCTTGTGGACATGTGGGGATGTACCTGCAGGGTGAATTCCTAGAACTGGATTGCAGGGTCAAAGGAAATGTGTGCTTTAATTTTGATAGCTATTGCCAACTTGCTCTCCGAAGAGGCTGTGCCAATTCACCTTCCCATCAACAGTCATGAAGAGAGGCCATTCCGTTCCCTACCTTTCCTCTCAGCAGCCAAAGGCTTTGTTAAACTTAGAAATCTTTGCCCATCTGATAGGTGAAAAATGGTACCTCATTGTAATCTTAATTTTCATTTCTCTAATTATGGTTGAGGAATATGTTTCAAATGTTCAGAAGTGATTTGCGTTTCTTTTTTTGTGAACTATTTATATTCTTTATGAATTATTCTATTTGGTGTCAGTCTTTAGCTTACTGATTTATTAGGGTTCTTTATATATGAAGAAAATTAGTATTTTTGTCATTTATGGTGTAATAATTTCCACTATTTATTGTTTGTCTTTTGTTTGTAGGCTTCTTTTACATACATATAATATTACGTTATATTAGAGAGCCTGGGTTTTCCTGACTTGCAGCGGATTAGCATTGCAATACACACATTTTGGCACGCAAGAAATGCTTTTTGTACCTTCTCATTTTTACCTTGCAGTCTCCATTCCCCTGAGGCGGCTGACACTACCTCTTGTCAGCTGCATGTGTCTGGTCCCCTCATCCCTTCAAGGTGCCTAGGGTGCTCCTGAGTCCAGGTCGGCTTCCTCAGTACCTGGGAGGAGGTGGGAGCTCATCGATCCTCCAGGACAGCTTCCTTTCTGGCATCCACTGGAATTCTGTCTGGTTACTTCTGGTCCACAAGGCCCCCTGCAGCTGCTCTGTCCTCCATGCCCCCCACCCCTGAGAACACAGGACTCTCTCCACCACCCACAGCGATGCAAAGACTCATCTGCCTGACACACCACACAGCTCCTCCTAAACTAGACCTTTGCCACTTTCTTTGGCTTGTCCCAGCAAACCTGAGCAGGGCCTCTTTCTCAGGACCCCACCAATCTACATACGTCTTACAACCTAACCCCTCAAACACACTACTCTGCCCTCTTCCCAAATCCAGGCACCTTATCTAGCTGGAGAGACGGGCAAGCTGCAGGATTCCTTATCAAGCAGCTCCTCAAATCTACGCCGTGTCTTACAGTCCTCTAAGGAGCGGGAATTCTGGAACTCAGAGGGCAGGAAAACGTTCTTTCTATACTTTTTCTCCTCCTGTCATCACATCACTTCCCTGAGGTGGTGCCCACAGAGAGGCCAGAAATCGTGTGCGTGTGTGTTTCCTGGGGAGCAGGGAGGCAAAGCTTATCAGAAGGAAAGCAGATGGGTGTTAGACCCTGTGTGCTTCCCAGAGCGTCTCCCAGCAGCTCTCAGCCACAGCCCTTGCTGCTCCAGGCCTCTCGGACCCTCATCTGAAACTGCGTCAGGCTGCTGTGGTCTGTGCGCCTGCTGGCGCCCCTTCCCTGGAAGCTCTTAGTGGGCGGGGGCTGGCCCATCTTGCTATCCTCTGTGGCATCTAACCCTGTGGGCCTTGCACATCTGGGCACGCAGTCAGGATGCATGGTGTTGAAGCACCTGCTGGTTTGAACAGGACAGGCTGTCCTTGTCTTTGCTGTTCTCCAAGCAGACTGGGAAGTGTGGGGCATCACGAGGGGGGACGTAAGGTATACCCCCAAAGGCCTCCCGGGCTTCTGCTTTCTCCCGAAGACTTTCCTTGGCTGGTACCAGGGAAAAAGATTTTCTTCAGGGAGCACTGTCTGCGGGGAGGCCCCCCCCGCCACGTTTGCCTCCCCCAGTCTCCTTCCAGTTCTGCTGGTGCTTTTTCAGGCCCGGGGGACTGGACAGTGTAAAACGGCCTCAGACCTCGGGGTCCCAGGAAGCGGACCTGTACGGAGGTGCCAGGCACCAATCTTCGTGTGGACGCAGCTGAACTCAATCCTCACGGTGCTTTTATCCCATCCCTACCGCACCCCGGGTTCCTTCTTTACTTTGCAGCCGAATCAAAGGTCCACGTCTAAGCCTGTTGGTCATGAGGAAAAAGGTCCTTTCTGTGAGGTCCCACATTTCCTGGAAGTGGAGCTTGCAAGATAATCCAGGCACCTGCACACCAAGAGGGTCCTCCCTGGTCAGGACCACCACTCCCTGCACCTCTTTCTTTCCCGGGCAGGGTCAGATCTCAGGACAGCACAGGAACACTTGTAGCTGGTCTACAGCCTTTCGGCCCCTCCCGCATCCCCTGTGAGCTCCGCCAGCAAGCTGGCCTAGTTTTGCTGGGCCCGTTACCCCACATCTGTGCCAGTTACCCCCAGGGCCTTGCTGTCTCTAATTCTTTTCTGTTAATTAATCCTCTCCTCAGTAACACCATCCACCAGCAGGCTTGGGGTGGGGGGTGTGCATACAGGCCAAACTCATCTGGGAAATGTAGGCTTTCATGGAGCTTTGGAGTCAGGGGGAGGGTCCTGCCCCACCTCTGGCACTGACGTTTCGGAGCCTCTTTCTTCATGAGTAATGTGGTGAAAAAAAAACACCAAAAAAAACCAGTACAGTACAGCACTGTACTTTTCATTGTAACTGATCTGGCTCCGCCTAGCATAAATCTTGTCATTTTTTTTTTTCAGAAAATATGGGAGGGCGGGTTTCTCTACCATTTTCTTTCTCTTTTTTCTACAACTCTTTTTTTAATTAGAAGGTAGAGATGGTGATGGCAGCGTTAGAGGGGGAAAACAGTATAGGGTGTGGATGGAAAGATAAATAGGCCACCGGTGGCCTCGCCTCCCACAGTCGGTGCCAGCAAATTCAGCTGGGGCTGAATCAAGTTTGGAAATCTAGTGCCCAGCTCTGCACCTCTGCAGACCTGAGCCAGGCCCCACCCCTGCAGGTGCAGTGTGGGTACTCCCCAGGAGCTCATATTAGGAAAACAACCCCACCCATGGACACCACAAAGCCCTCTCCGATTACCTTGTATCACTGTGATTTGTCATAACTGGAACACAGGCCACCAGGGAGGGTGCTGGACCCAGGAGACAGGGCCCTAAGGAGACTTGTGCTGGGTCACTGCAGAGCCAGGACTAAGGGAGCAGGTAGTCTCTCCTGAGGGAGGACAGCAGGTCTGGAGCCCAGAGGACTGGAAGGCCCTCAGGTCAGAGTGGTGACTGATTTCCTTGTAAGGGAGGTCATGAGCCTGGAGAGGAAACAGGTTAGAAGCAAACCATAGCAGAATATTGAAAACAGCCTGTTCCCATCAATGCGGGAAGGCCTAAATACGTAGGGATAGCCATGCAAGGGAAGGCTGAGCAGAAGGAGGAGGAATTGCATTACGTATTGTTGCTAAATGATGTCCAAGATGCATTAAGTGAAAAAAGCAAGATACAGTGTAAAAAATAAGCTACCCTTCGAGTTTTTGTTTCTATGTATTTATGTATTTGCTTGAATATGCATCAAGTGTCTCTGGAAGTATTTTTTAAAAAATCCTTTCAGGAAGTTGGTATTTCATAGGGACAAAGTTTCAGGTGAGGAATATAAAAACTTTCGGAGATGGATGAATGGTGGTGATGGTTGTTCAGCAATGTACTTAATGCCACTGAATTGTACACTTGAAAATGAGTTAAAATCATCTATTTTCTACCTCGTTCATCTCATGGCACACACAAATTACTAAAATTCCGCAGCACACCAAAAAATATATTTTTTGCTGATCTGATAAAAAAAAAGGTATAATTTTTATTCATTCACACCAGATGGCTATTGTTGTGTTGGCTGTTGTCGTTTTTTTTTTATTCGACAGTCTAAGGGAAGAGAGATCAGTGCCCCTCTTTTAAAAATTCTTGTGGCATGCCGGTTGAAAATCACTGATTTAAATGGTTAAATTTTATATTATGTGTATTTAACCACAATAAAAAACAAAACATTTCTTAGTTGCCTGTGGGGAGAACTAGGCATTTGAAAAGGAGAGGAAGGGAGGTTTTTCACTGTACATTGTTTTGTGTCCATTGATATCTTTTCAAAAACATATGTAAGAAAAATGAAAGGTTCTACAAGCCGCCACTGCTAAGGCCCAAGGACACACTCAGCCTTGCTGGATGCATGGCTGAGAAGCAGCACAGGGTGGCGGCCGGCTCGGCCGCAAAGATGCGGAGGACACGGGGGCGCAGGGCCTGGTGCCGGGGCCTGAGGTCCGCGGCAGCTGTGTTCCGCTCCTGCTCCCCGCTGAGGCCAGGACAGACTCGCTGGAAGAGGCTGCCTGGCAGAGGCTGTGACCTTCCTTCCAGGGTCACAGCCAGCCTGCGTGACCTTGCAGGGAGGACGGTAGGGGAATTAATACAGACTTCCCTCCCACCCACCCTTTGATCTCTCCTGGGGTCCCCATTGGCTAACACCAAAAGGCAGCCGGAGGGCAAGAGCGCCTGTCCTGCAGGATCTGTCACATGGCTGGGCCTGCTCCGGACACGGACACGGACACGGGGCAGGGTGGAAAAGGGCGGGGACAGGATCTTGAGAGAGGAGGGGATCATCTCTGAGACAGCTTGCAAGCCCGGGAGCCAGCCTGCCTGGGAGTGTAGCCCAGCACCACCGTTTCCTACCTGGGCATTCCTAGGCATCATGATGGGGAATATGGGGTAAAAATCAGACCTATCCCAGAGGCCCTTCTGAGAATTAAATGTGTCAATACCCAAGTAAAGTGCTTAACACAGTGCCGGGAAACGCTAACATGTGAATTGTGAGTATGATTTATTAGAGCCTGCTGTGTGAGGCCGAGGCAGGACGCAATGAAGCTGGTGCCTTGTGAGAGGCACGAGGGGAGCCAGCAGTGAGTGTCCAGCTGAGGGCGGCACCTGAGAACAACAATAATAGCTACTCATCAAGCACCTCTAAGCGTCAACATGGTGCTGGGCTTGCTGTGTCCATTGTCCCGAACCCTTACCACACAATGGTATGGCCTTACAGAGGAGGGAAGACTAAAGCTCAGAGTGGGGCGGCCCCTGCCCAGACCACACAGCTAATAAAAGACTTCCTCCCTGCCGGCACTCTCACCCCAACACCCCTCCCAGCTGCTAAGTGTGCCTTTGAAATGCAAAGCCCATGAGAGATTTACAAATTGCCATTTGAAAAATCAGAATTGAAAATAGCCGCTACACAATTTCTCTGAGCTTACTAGGTACCTCGGCACTTAAGCAAAGAGTAAATTCGCATTTAAAAATGTGGCCTAGGCCCGGCCAGGTAGCTCATTTGGTTAGAGCGTTGTCCCAACATGCCAAGGTTGCGGGTTCAATCTCTGGTCAGGGCACATACAAGAATCAAGGAATGAATGCATAGATAAGTGCAATGACAAATCGACATTTCTCTCCCTCCCTCCCTCTCTCTCTCTCAAATGAATAAATAAAACATTTTTTTAAATACGATCTACAGAGACGAGTCATTTGAGTGTCGAAATGTCAAATTTATTAACTTGGAGATGCACCTTTAAAGGGGGCTTGCGGGTAATTTTATGGAAAGTTAGAAATAAAAAGCTCAGGCTGAAAGCCATGCATTTTTCAGAAAAATGTCAGTAGCGTGGTATTTAGAAACAGATACAGTTTTAAAAGTGATTGAAGTACAGTAATAATATTAAAGTGATTAAAGTACCCAGAATAATATTTCTCTTTTGCTATTGTTAAATACTGGGATAATCAATATAAATAAGTTTTTTAATTTGCTCTCATGTACATATTATCTTTTAAAATAATTTTTATTTTTAAAAGTAGTTTTAAAATAGATTATTTTATATAAATATAATAAAATCATTTTCTTAGTCAAAAAATACTTAAAAGTTTTTTAAAGTCCGAAGCCATCCTGCAACCGGAAAAGCTGGCACTCATGCTGCCTGTCACCACCAGAGCCAACACGCAGAGCCAGGGATTGAATCTTTACGGGAGCTTTATTCATGTGGCTGGCTGTGGAGAGTAGGATCAATAAAGTGGCATTGGCCTGGTCAAGATAGCATAAAGTACATAAAACAAAGTGGAGCCACTCATGTCAACCAAAACGGCTGCCAGACAGCCATGACACTTTGGTTCAAGAGGGAAGCTATGTAAGTCAGAGCAGGCACATCTGGCAAGGAGACACACCTGAGGTGTCTGCACATGTGATCAGAACAGCCAGGTCTGCAGAGCGGGGCCACCCACAGATAGGCTCCTGGGCAAATCCCCCCCTTGCCGGCAGGGGGGCCCAGACACTTATCAAAAGACCCAGAAGGGTGGAGCACACCACTTTCAAGGTATAACTGAGGCAGGCTCCAGGCCGCGGCTGAGACAGCCGAGCCCCACACCCCAGGGTGCTGCTCCACGCCGCGCTGGTCTCCCTGGGCATCGGCTGCCGGAGGTGCTGCCTCATGAACTGAGGACTCGTCTGCCCTGCTGCCCGCCTGGCTCCGGAGATCCTTCCTTGCAAGACGCTGATGACTCCCTGGCTGACCGTGTCATCTCCTGCACCTGCAGACTGAGACTCTGGGACCTGGGGTCATTATTCCCCATTGATTGCTCTGTGTGTGTGTGTGTGAGATTCCTCTTAGATTGTTAGAGTGCGAGTAGGATATTAATGTATGTTGATGATCTACTTTGAGAGAACCTGCCTTCAGTAAAAGCTGAGTGAATGGCATAGTTACTGTGCGTGACTCTCGTCTGTTTCTTGGTGCCGGGCTGCCCGGTTGGCAGGTAGCTGAGCAGCTGCCCGGACTTACAGGAAAGACTGTATCATGAACCTATGCTCATGACACCATCTGAGAAGACGGTGGGTTATGTCCCCTAAAAGGCCATCTTACCTTTCCTTTCAAGCCGGACTTTTTTTGTAAGGAGGGGCAAAAACGTGTAGGGAAGGGGTTTGGAATTCAGGAACGAGGCTAGTCAGATAAAAGCTGCCGTCTGGCAATTTCCCTGACATCCTTCCATCTGCTGACTGGGGATTTTCTATCTGGGCCCTGTGTCCTGTGTCCTGGGTGATTTTCTTTATTCATGTCCTGGGAGGTGGGATGTCTCTTTCTGGGACACAGCGGCTCAGGTACCATCTTGATTATTTGCAGCTCTCCAGGAGAACAAAGGTAGAATTGCTTGTGGTCTCCTGGAATCGGTCCTCGGTTCCTGAAACAATAGCTTTTTATATGCCTTAACTACCAATCCTATTCACTATTACCTAAAACTAACATTTTCCAACTCCTGAGTTCCCCCATTAAACCCACATGGCAGCCTCTGTCAGTAGGTATATGGGTCACCTCCTTGCTCCCTGTCCCTGTCCCTTCACAAAGGGGAAGATAATTTCCATCCCTCTCAGTGTCTGATCAAAGTAAATACAAAAGAACAAATGAGGAAACGGACTAAGGTCCATCCGAAGGGCAAACAGGCCAGTGTAGGGAGGTGCTGGCGCGGAGGCTGGGAGGCAAGTGGCGGCTGCTCGGCAAGGGCTCTGGCTGGAGCTGAGGAGTGCACGTTTTACCCAAGAGGCCGAGCAGGAAAGGGGTGTGCCGCAACCTGGGCTTTAAGGAAGATTTACCTCTCCGAGGGCTGAGGGGCGAGGAGAGGTTAGAGACAGGATGGTGTCAGGGTCAACATTTGGGGACTCGAGGTGTAGCTTCTTTGGGAGGAGCAGAGGATGGGGAAGGAAGTCTGAGAGGCGCTAAAAGGAAC